>JBBYHO010295463.1:0-30774 GCA_038382025.1 Adansonia gregorii | reverse complement strand
TTTCTACACCAATGATATATAGATAACAACCCTGTATCGATTCTCTTTAAAACTTGGTAAGTAGGATCTGCATATCCGCTTGCTTGAGTAACCTTACATAGAAGGTCCTGAAAGTTAATGAGGATATTTTCCATTGCCTTACAACCAAATCCTAAACACATATGGTTAATAGCTATTAATGTGAATCCAAAAAAAAAGACACGATTGAAGTTATGAGTCCAAATATTATTTAAAATAAAAATGTTTTTTAAGATGGTTAATACTCATAAAAGCATACACCATACATTACAATGTGGAAATTATTAGGATAAAAATAAAACTTTTTTTAAGATACTTAATAAAGGTGTACATTATTTAACCTGAAAGTTTCTTTGAAAGATCAATATATAGACTAAAACAAACATTCTATTAATGTTATATAAAATTTCACAATGTTGTGACACCTTTAGTTTACTAAAGATATTGGTCATTACACATACCCTAAACTTAGTGAGAGTAAGTTCATAATTTTTCTCCTATACATATTTACAATATTCTCTTTTCAAGCAGTGATTTAGCGTTGTTGCATGATACAAAAGGTTTATGATGCAAAGTTGTTCACCTATAGCGAAAATTGTTAAAAGGGGATAAGTTTAGTCAAAATCAATATCTCTAAATGATTTGGAAAATGAACATATGAAAGGCATTCCAGATGCATCTAGTATTGGTAACCTTATGAGTGGTCAGGTTTATACAAACTTGACCTAAGGTCTATAATAGAAATGCTTGGCTGATGTTAAAATAATCTTGTTCTTGGTTATATAAAAGCTACCAAAGGAATTATGTTATAAAGTAATATCATAGGTATAAAACTAGAGATATTTTATCTTTGATTAGAGAGTTATTAGTATGGTCATTAAAGATTTATTACGACAAATCTTATGCAGTATGCTTTTCTAGGAATAATAAAAGTGAGAGTTTCAACAAATTGACAAATTTAAAATATCTTGCTATTAGAGAGCTTATAAAGAAGCAAGAAGTGGATATGCAATACATCAATATAGATTTAATGATAATGGATCCTATAATTAAAGCATTGTCCATGAACAATTTAAATGTTATGTGGATAATATGAAGCTAATTAAATTCTATCAAGATGTATTTTGGCTCCTTAGTTTTGTTGTTTTTACATTGTTAGAGCTTAAAGGACACATTTCAATTTGTGTACATAAAGTTTACATGTTAATTGGACCTTTAATGATTATAGAAAATTCATTCATAAAGTGCTCATTTATAAAGGATCATGCATTGTAATATGTGGAAGAAAATATTTAAATTAGAATGCTATCACCATGATTCATGTTATGTGAATCATTAATTGAATGAGAGTAAGGCTACAGTAACTTATGGCTATATTAAAGTTTGGATTTAAATATTACCTATTCAAGTTCTTAGTTTATTATATGGGCCGAATGGGAGAATGTTGGACCTTATGTTGTCCACTTGATAATTAAGCTGACTAAGAGAATTAATTAATTAATTATTATTAAGGTGACATTATTTGGTGAATCTTCTTCAAGATAAAACTCTAGTGATAAGAGTCAACGTCTATGTCAGTTACTAATTAAAATACAGACTCCTTAATGATAAGATACAACTCTAATTAGTCTTCAAATATAGATGCCTAGTCTAGTCTATAAATTGCTTGTGCATCATCATAAGGTAATTATTTAAAAATAAAGACATAGACTAAAAGACTTACACAAGATATTTGTCTTTTTGTGCATGGAACAATGTCTCTTTCTTGATCAACAATTATTAGAGGTACATTCTTTAAATTTGAGCTTAGAGTTTTGCATGCTTTAGTTATCAAATTTTTACGAAGCTACAGGCACCATTTGGTGTTGCAACACCCACCGCACATTGTATTGCTAGTAGTGTTGAATTGGTAGCCACAGTAGCCTAAGCTTTGTGTGTTTTTCCTATGGCTGTCTGCTGTTTCTGATGTTGCAATACGAACTAGTTTACAATATTCACTGGCCATAAGATGACAAGACGTCAGTAGGTACAATATTTTCAATATTTTTGTGTTTATGAAAATGTTAGTTGTTTAGAATGTTGGCGGGCAGTCAATGTCCATCTATCTGGAAAGTTTAAGTTATTAATTTTTATTATAATTATAATCTATCTTTTAGAATAATCAAATTATAGAAATTATTTATGTTCTTAATTAGCTGTCATATAAAGACATAATATTTTTATTATAAAACTTTTTATTTTGTTAAAACACAATTCTTACATGTAAAAGTTTGTTTGGAGTGTTGAAAGCTTTATGTTATTGTAAAGGTATATTAAAGTCTCAAAGAAAGTGTTTTCACACCTCAAAATCAATTTATTTTCCTCATTTTATTTTTTGCTTCTTTTTATTTCAATATCTAATTTTCTAATGGAAAATGCATGGCATATCCATGCACATGCAAAATTATGTGCATATATGAAATTAGTTGTGTGCATTTATATCAAACATTTAGTCATCATCTTCTTTTCATGTTTTTTTTAAGTATTTAATCGTGATGGAAACATGTTGGATATGAATAGCACCAAAAAAAACATGCATTGAGTAGCGTGCGTTTTGTGAAGTTGATTGCTAGATCTTTAATCGATGAAAATGTGATTAAGGATTTTAACATTGAATATGGAGAAAATAGTGTCAAGATCATTCCTGTCCTATCTTATAGCAATCAAGTGGGTACGGGTTGACATATGCAGGAAGGTTTTGCTAAGTTATACTGATATTATGCGTAATTTATTTTTGAACTTGACACTTATATAAACATGCCCTCTTGTTTTGCTAGACACTTTAAATTTTTTTATATAATTTCAATTATTTATTTAAATATCTTTTGATGTTTTAATTTATTAACATATTAAAATGATTATTTTTTAATATAAAATTTAAATATTTCAAATTAGATTTTCTTTACATATAAAAAACTTTCTTACTATACCTATTTCAAATAAAAATACACAAAACTATATATTTTTTTAAAATCAAGCAACTGATTAATAAAAAAATGCTTAAGTGTATAAATATGTGTTTGTGATTTTATAGGGAGAGAGATTAAGTTCATCAATACTTATTCAGTAGCCATAACATAGCAAGAAGTTGGTAGGTACAACTTTTTCATATTTGTATTTAGGAAATGCATGGTAGACCTATGCATATGCAAAATTATGTCACTGTATTAAAGAGTGACTCGAGAGATATAGAAGTGTTATGAATATTGTATATTATACTTTCATTTTTGGTTAATTTAATCATTCTTTTATATTATAAAAAATAGTTTTACTTTTATGGTTAGATTTTAAAATTTTACAAATTATGAATGAGAAGTTTTGTATTAAAATCGTTAACAAAATTTTTTAAAATGAATAGCTTAAATTTTTTAGGTGACATTAATAAAGTTTAGCTTTTTATGCACAGTTTCAAAAATTTTAACTTCACATGCAGTGTTAGAATTTATGTGTATCCAGTTCTATCACTTACCTTCATGTCTGGATAACATTACATTATATATAGATAAAAATTTCTTTATATATAAACGTAAAATTAAATTTCTAACTCTTTATTTGAATAGTCCATGAAAATAGCCTATTCATATTCATATCAATTTAATGTCTAACGTTTCATTTGAATAGTCGATGAAACTAGCCCATCCATGTCAATTTAATTTGAGGTTCATTAAAATAATCGATGAAAGTGACCCATCCATATCAATTTACAACACTTCATTTTAATAGGTGATGAAAGTGGCCCATCTATATCATTTTGTCACTAGAGTCACTTGCATTCTGGATCTAAAATCTGATTTCTAGGAAAGAAAGTTTGAGGTCATCCGTAAGGTGGAGGCATCGTGATTCGTGAAGTTGCATCTTGATAGTGTGTTAGTCGGTAATTAGTCATCTAAGTCATTAATGATGTTTGAATGTTATTGGTTGATGACTTGGAAGTTTTTCGCCTTTGTTTAATTTAATTTAGTTTCATTTCATTTCATTTGTGGATAAGGGCATCGGGATCATGAGTAACTCATTATATCCTATTGGAGGAAAATGTTAGTAATCATTTCTAATACATGGACAACATCTTTTGTTCAAATGCATAGCTATTTCATTACGGAATCATTTGATATGTTGTAGTGATGTGGTAGTTTAGTTCGTGGGATGGCAATTGTCATAAAATGGTTTGAATACGAATCCTAACTAGCCAGACTTGAAAAGGTGGGTATACCGCTCATTCTTATATATATATATATATATATATATATCTTTATGTCATTATTTTTTTATTTCTAAGGACCATATCATTATTTTTTTTTTAATTTTTAGGGACCAGATCATTGAGATGAATCGCTCACTCGACTTAACCTTAAATATTTGTTAAGAAACAACCATTTATTTTGGAGTCGCCACAATCTATTCGGCTAAGTAGGATTGGTTACCCATCAGGGTTCGTATTTTAAGAGTTACGAAACCCATAGAAACAAACTTTGAGGTCTATGATAATACTAGATATCACGTGAAAAGATTCAGAAGTCAGTTACAATTATGAGTAAGGATCGATCCCTCTCATAAACCTGATGTTGACACCTAAATTTGTCTGGCCCCTTCTTAATAGTCCAAAAAATCTTAAACCAAGAACTTAGCGCCCCCTCTGGGGTAGACATTTTCAAAACCTTTTCCATCATACCCAAATGGCAGCATGTCCAAATGACAGAAAAATGACATTTCACTGGCCTATCTTAAATAAAAAGATGAATATTAAGGTAAAAAGTAGGGTTTTGAATTTATTATTTTGAAAATTTAAAATTTATGTCTACAAATGATATTAAGGTCCAATTTCCTACTTTTATGATTTTTTTGAGAATTTTTTGTAAAATTTAGAAAGTTGGCAATTGTATATTTTTACCGATACTCATGTAATATTTATGCTAATACTCACTACGAAAATAAAAAATATTCAAGGAAAAATTTGTATCGACATTTTTTCAATGAGATATCAAGTTGTCAATTTTAAGACTTAAATTTAAAATTTTCATAATACCGCAAGTATCATACTGATAACAAAATTTTTAGAAAGAATTTATTCTGAATTTCAAGTTTTCATCTTTTATTATTTTATATATTAATATTTTGATTAATTTGTTGAGTTTAACTCATTTTATAAAATTTGAACATATTTTTGAAAATTTCTCATTTTCAAGATATAGAGTTTTCTACTCTATAAATTTTTTTGGTGGGATTTTTCTAAGTTTAATATTGTCTTAGTTCATTAAATACTTTTATTAAATTCATGGTAGAATAGTTTTGGAAACTCTAATTTATTTTATTAGCTTTGAATTTATATATATATATATAATTGTCTCTGTAAAGATTTTTCTCGTAAAATTTTATGAGTTTAGGATTTCTAATCAACATTTTCTCATTATTGTGATCTTATTTTTTTTCATTTCTAAAATTTTTTATTTTTATTAATTTTAATTTAATTTTGTATTAATTTTGAATTTTTACAAGCTACTTCATGGAAACTAGTTTAGTTGGATTTTAGTTTTCCCTTAACCAATTTAGTTTGGTTCTAACCATATCATCAATTGATTTTATCTTCACTATCATTAAGATGATGAGTCATATATGATGACTCACGGAAAGTGACAAAATTAATTTAATTCATACTTATCTTAATTTACTAATATCCATGAAAAAATATATAATAATAACTAAAAAATAAAATAAATTTTTAGCCAAGGGGATTTTACCATCCCTTTGCTGAACCTCCCTCACATAAATAGGGGGAGGATTTTTCATTTAAAAAATTGGCGTAGGTGAAAAAAAACTAAAAATTTTTTCAAGTTCTAAAGCTTTTTTAAGTTATATTTTCTTCTAAAAGCTTTAGTTTTGTTGATTTCATTCACTTTTCTTTCTTTTAGTGAGCCAAAATTATGCTTTAGCTCGTGGATTTTAATCCATG
The DNA here is from genome assembly GCA_038382025.1 of Adansonia gregorii. Classification (NCBI taxonomy): domain Eukaryota; kingdom Viridiplantae; phylum Streptophyta; class Magnoliopsida; order Malvales; family Malvaceae; genus Adansonia; species Adansonia gregorii. Next base: position 24,770 of record JBBYHO010295463.1, on the reverse strand, counting down.
TTGAAAGGCTAAGCTTAAGGGCTATGAACTATTTTCTTTGATTTCTTGATTTTGGTTTATTTTTCTCAATAATCGTTCAATTTTTTCATGAAATTTGTTGTTGTTGACATGATGTTGATTATTGTGCTATGATGTTTAGTTTGTCAAATATATATATATATATATATGATCATATGGATGTTATTTTCTTTGGTTTTTTCTTGTAAACATGTTGGAACAACCTTTTTATAGTCTATTTTTGATGAATTCTTACATGATGATGTTGTTTTGTGCTTGATAAAGTTAGGATGTATGATTATTGAGTTGAAAAAATTTTTGTTTGGTGGGTTATTTAATGTTAGCAATATTTAAATGTATGTATATATGATTTTTTTAATTTTTATGGCATTTTATAAATATAGAAAGTTTAAGGACTAATTTGGAAAAAATGAAAAAAAATTTTAGCCATCCCATGCTTGGCCAAAACCCTCATATCCATTTAGGAATGTATTTAATGCATTTTATCGTGGGAAAATACATTTTTTAGATTTTTGAGGTCTCTTTGTAATTTTAAAAAGTTTAAAGATTTTTTTAAATATTAGAAAATTTTTCCAAGGCCAAAAGTGCTTGGGCAAACCTTTTTCTGTAATTTGTAGGTATGATTTTTGTGTTGATTTTGATATATCTAATATTTAATTTTGTGTTTTAATTAGGTAGGGATCAATTTGCAAATTCAAAAAAGTTTAGGGACCATTAGGAAAACCTTGCATTTTAGGTCAAAATAGCCATTTCCAATATTAAAATTTTCTTTTAGGGCTTTTTGATTATTTTTAGCATTCCATCAATTCTTTGGTGGGGTATAGAGCATCACAAAAACTTTCATATTCTTTCAATTTTTCAAAAAAATATGAAATGCATTTTGAAAAAAATTAAGGTCTTAATTGTAAATTTGCATTTTAGATCACTTTAATATCTAAATTATCCATTTAGAGTAAAAAGTTATTACATATCATTTTTGTGTCTTTTAGGGTTATCGAGATACTTTTATGTTGAAGGTATACCTTAAGAATACTTTTATGCCAAAGACATGTATTCAAGATAGTTTCACCCTTTTATAAATGATATCAAGTCCTTTAAGCTAACAGGGATGCTTCTTTGTCAAAAGTAAACCTTAGGGACATTTGAGTAATTTATGTTAGAATCAAGACCAAAGTGATCACTGAGATACCTCTAAGTCAAAGGTGCACAATAAGAATAGGTTTGTTCATATATAACATCCAATCCTTTAGGTTATCAGAATACTTTCATTTCAAAGTTATACTTTAGGGAAATCACCTTAGATCCTACTCTAGGGATTTTTGGTCTTATAACCATGTTTAGGTCCTTTAAGTCTAGTTTGATACGTAGGGTCAAAACCAATTATTTGGACAAATTTTGGTTACTTTTCATAAAATCAAAAATGTTAAAATTAAAGCAATGTCTCTGAGTTAAAGTAGTACAAAAAATTTCTCCTAGCATATGGAAGGGGCTTCATGAATTATTTTAATAAAGAGATATCCTTTAAAAACAAGATCAAAATATTTTATGAATTTTGAAAAAAATAAAACCATTTGTATTCTTCTGGCTCTCCAATAGGGTGCGAAAGATATTTTGATTTTTAAAATATTTCATATTCCACCTACTCTCATGTGGGGTGCAAAAGAAAATGATAAAACCTTTCGTATTCCACCGGTCCTCCTTTGTAGTACAGAAAATACTTCGATTTTCTAAAACTTTAAAAACTCAATTTGCTTATCCATATTTGTTTCATAAGATTTTATTTTGAAATATGATTTTATTTTGATATATGAGGATTATAATTAAATATCATATATTGAAACTGAATAAAAATAAATTTTTTAGTTAATATGGGATTACTAAGGTACTAATTACAAGGTATTATAAGAGGGATTGATCCCTACTCATGATTGTAATAAATGTCGACACCTTATTTTGTTCGAGCTAATTTTTAGCCATTTAAGGCATGGATATGAGAGGGGGCGACATTGTCACCCAATGAAAAAGTAGTTTTGGGAGGTCAAGAAGGCCAATGGATCTTATTAGAGGTAAATGCAAAGATGTGACATCAAAAGACGTAGTTCAAGCTGTCTGGGGACAAAAGATATGAGAAAATTCATAATTTTGCTTGAATGTATCGAGACAATGCTCCAACGGGCCAAAAGTTTGAAATGTCCCCATTTGTGTCGATACGAAGGCTTATGTATCAACATTAGGCTATGCCAAGACCAAAAGATGCATTCTGCAAAGAAAAATATCAATACATATCATCATATATTGATATAATGGTTCATAGTATCGATACAATGGTTCATAGTATCGATATAATGTTCATTATATTGATACACTCAAAGTTGTTAGACCAAATATATTGATACATTTGCCATGTATCGATACATGCTGGCCATTTTCCATGGTCTGGCATTTTTGACTCATACACTATTGATCCAAAATTGATTTTAACTAATTTCTTTGCATCAGAAAAGATCTAAAGCCTATATCAAATTATGAATTTGGACTTTTAAGTTAATTAAACATTTTCTTGAAGTCTAAATTAGATCAAAAGTGTCAATGTCACATGATCACCCTAATTCTCCCTAGTTTGTTAACCAACATCACCATAAGTCACCCTATTTGCTGGAAAATCATTTCACCATTTAAACTAGTCACTCTATGTCCATCACATTGGCAGCAAGTTGCTCCTTACAGCCACTCTATAGCTACCATGATGACATCATTTTGTCCCATTGAGAAATGACCAAAAACACCTCCAATTTGGCTCCAAACTGCTGGTATAAATAGACCACTTATATCTCAACTGAAGGAGGTTAGGTTCTACTCATTTTCAGCTTCCAAAACACATTCCTACACCAAGAAAACCATAATCCTATAGCTCTTCACTCACCATCCAAAAATAACCCCAAAACACTCATTCCTAACCATTACACATTCTAAAAATCACCCTCATCCATACTAGAACCAAAACCTCATTGTTTTCCTCATTTTCTTGCTTGTTAACAACAAAGAAAAGAGGAAAATTCAAGCCATCTCTACTACTCTAACTATTTGGCCAAAAATTAAAATTGTATTGGTATAACTTCCTACTTTATCACTTTCAGTTTTTGTTTTTCAGCATCTTCAACAATTTAGTGAGCTCTCTATATTTCCATCACCCTTTTAGGATTATCATGCACTACTGTGGCTTTTGGTTGTGGTAGTTTAGGATTTGGATGCCCTAATGCCCCTTTGATGTGCAAAATGCCTTATTTTATCCACATTATTTTGATAGCTCTGGCTCATGCATTTTATGCCATGTCCATGCACCTTGTTATGATTAATCCATGTATGAATCCTTAGTCTAACATATTTCAAGCATATTTATATGTTAACTTGCATTTTGTCATGAATCATTATCATTTTCAGCATGCTTCACTCCATGAGATGTGCGCATAACACTTTCTTTGTCAAGACCATTGGTAAAGTTAGCATCCCCATTCATGTTATGTGTCATCCCCTTATATGGTTGTTGTCTTCCCTTTGTCAAAATGCATGTTTGATGGCTATCAAAAACTGATTTTCAAAACCTCCCCAAGCCAAGCATGTTAACCTCAACCAATAAGGATTAGCATGAACTTAGCATTTTCCTTAAAGTTAGCATAAAAAAATCTTGGGAAAATTTAAGTTTTCCAAATTTGGGCTATTGGTTAATTGAGCTTAAATCTTTTGATTTTCCAACAAAAATGGCCTTGCAACCGTTCCCAAAATGTTTGTGCCTTGTTTTTGAGTCAAAACCTTGAATGGTATAATCAACGTGATGCTCATGCCACTCTTTTCCTTTAGTCATGGATGTTCGAATGTCAATGACTCGAGTTTGGACCCGTAAACATTAAGAAAGAAAAAATATACCCTGCTTTGCTTTGTCCCCTACTGGCAGCACAATTGTTGCGAATTGAGAAATCTTCATGAATTTTCTAATTTTTCCTCTCAAAGTGTGTCAAATTATCTTTAAAATGATGTCTTATTCACCCTCGTGTTGTTCCAGATGAGAGAGTTATGATTTTTCAAATCTAAACTGTCCAAAATGTTTAGAATCCAAACATGTATTCTTGTTGGGCCATTCAGACCCACTAAATGATTTTTCCAAAATTTTCAAACATTTTTCCTAAAAGACTCATGAAATTCCCTTTTCACAAAGGTATCACTCGTAATTTTTTGATACCAAATGATTTCAGAGACATTTTTCAAATTTTGACACACCTTGTCCCTCATATCCTCTGTTAGCAGCATAATCAATCAAAACTTGAAAATTTATTTCTCTGGAAAATGACTTTTTGGGATATTGGGAACATTTTTAGATTGACCTTCATGGAGTTACCTTTCTAACGGTGTCTTGTCTACCCTTTAAAGCATTCAAACCAATTTAGAATAAATTCAAAAAGTGGGATAGCACGATGCAATCCTCTATTTTTAGTTATGGCCAAAATTAAGTTGTCTTCTGAAGCTTCATCTCGAGATATTCGAATGTCACCATAGCAACCCAATCAGCCGCGAGAACATGCTTTGACCTCCCACAAGCTCGTATCAAGGCACGAACATATTTTACATCTTTACCATCCTTATTCACAATAATTTCTTTCACCAAAGTTGTTAAAATGCTCACCCATCTTCTAAATCACAAGGCTTTGTCAACTTAATTTTTTCAACTTAATTTCTTTAAAGAAGTGTCAGATATGCCACTTTTAGGGATAGTAGAATGAGGGGACATTCGAGCCCTGTTCTTCAAATTTGTCGAGATTTAAATAATTTTCCTTTATCAGATTATTTATCATCCATGGGGATGCTCCAACCCTGACTTTTTGAGGGGATGCTCCAACCCCATTTTTCAAAATTGTCAATCTTTAAAAAATCTTCCTTTGTCAAAATTATTCGTTATCCATGGGGATACTCCAATCCTATCTTTCAAATATAATTAAATTTTTATCCTTCTCGAAACTTCCATGAATATGTCAAACAAACCTCGTTTAATCAAAAAACCCAGATACATCTCAAAATTTATCAATTTGGTTATTCCTAGATAATCGACACCAATTGCGAGATAAATTTCAATAGTCCATCCATTTTCTTTATCATTGCATTAAATGATCCATGTTATGTTACTTCATTTATTGCCTTACTAACATGATTTCTTTATGATGATCATTTGTATTCATGTTTTCCAATCATTTCAAATAAAACTAATGGTAATATTCCACATGAGTATCTCTCCAGTGCCTAAAGTGGAAATTCCATTTTTCAAAGTAAAATCCAGAGGTCATTTTTATTGAACATCTCCATATTCCTCATCTCTTCGGGACGTATATGAGATTAAATCTTTTTCATCAAAGTCTGGATTTGTATTTCTATAAGATTCATGTATTAAAAAAGGGTCATGTCAAAATAGTGACAAGTTAAGATTGAAAGAATAGAAATCGAGATAAGATATAGCTGTAGGGTACTGATTTCGGGCATCGCAAAAAGGTTCGTACCTCATCATGCGTAACCAACTCCTAAGCCCAAACATGAATCTTTGTTCTACGTAGACCACAGGATCGATGTTTTAAGTTTCGTAACTCAAAACATAGGTTTCAATAGGCATCCGACCATGCCTAGCCCAAAATGATCGATGGCGACTCCGAGCATTGGCCATTTCATGATGGTCATCTAAGACCAATAAGATAAGCGATTCATCTTATGGTCCCCCTCACTGTGTCATAAGTCAAGAATCTGTACATTCTCATTTTTATCACATTGCAAAAGAAAAGTCTCGATCAATAAGACATTTTCAAGTCAAAAAACAATTTAAGTTGAACGCGCCCATAGATCCACGAGGATCCACCTAGGGGCATGTTGCGACAATAGACTTTTAGACACTTTTATGTGATCTTTAATATGATTGCAGACCTCAAATGTTTTTAAAAGGTTTCGAAATCGTTAAAATGTGAACTCTAAGTGGTGACCAATCCAACCTAAGCTAAATAGATTGGTCACAACTCTAAATAACTAGTCATTTCTTAATGACTATTTAGGGTTAAGTTGGGTGAGCAATTTATCTTGATGACTTGTCCGCAGATAAAAAATTAATAATTATGTGGCCCTATAAATAAAAAATAATGATATATATATATAAGAACGAGGGATACACTTTCCCTGTAAGTTGGGCTTGTCAGGATTTGCATCCGAGCCATGTTGCAACAGCTTGGTGACCCATTAAGGACTAGTTAAGAGTCAAGCCTAAAATTAATCATCGTGTTAAGTAAATTTTGTTTGATTTGATTTCAATCAATATTTAACAATAATCCCTTATGTTTTCAAAACATAAAATTTTTTTGATATTTTTTATTTATAAGGAAATTTTGATATATTGTTCATATTTTTGTGCTAACTTTTTATTAATTTTTATAAGTTTTGTAGAGGGTTTAGGATAAGGGTTTTATTTTGAGTCATAAAAGGTTTGTATGTTTCTTTACATATTTTGTGCACATGCATATGCATTAAACTTTCCTCCTGCCATACGGAAAGGGCGTAGGTTACCTAATATTAGAGGTGGCGATTGGGCGGGTTCGAGCGGGTTTAGGGCAGGTCATTTCGGGTTTAAGTTTTTTTGGGTTTGGGTCTATTCAGGTTTAGGTTCTTTCAAGTTTTGGCCAATTTCAGTTTGAGCCAATTTAAGTTTGGGTCTATTTGAGTTCAGGCTAATTCGGGTTCAGACTAATTCAGATTCAGGTTTGATTATATTTTACGTCATTTTTATTTTATGTTAAATGTAATCACTTTTATGTAATTTTGAATTCTAAGCCCATGCCTAAATTTAGCCTGGTTTGGTCTGAAAAAATCTTAGTTCAGGCCTATGGGTCTATCCATGGCCCAAAAAATTTTTAAAATTTAAGCTCAGGGCCAAGTTTATCCTGGCCTTCCCATTTAAGTACAAATCATTGTTCATAATATTAAAAAGTTTTTTTATATTAATATTTACATGTTTTATAATAAATTTAAATAAAAATATATTATTTTATTTAAAAAATACTATTTCAGGTCGAGCATACTTGAAACTTAAAATCTAAAACCTGGGCCTAATCGTACCAGGCCTATTATGTTGGGCAAGCCATCTGGTCTATGGACAAGTCGTATGGGTTATAGGCAGGTCAGTTGCTAGTTTAACATGCGATTTTTTTATTTTTGATATGGTATTATCTATTATAGCTTTAATATTTTTAATTTATCTTATTACTTTGTTGTATTATTATCATACTCTAATTATCATTACTTAAAATGATGATAATAATAATAATAATATTCAAAGAAGTATATAAAATTTTACTACTAACATGCATAAACTCTCAATATTTAATGAGTTTAATTAATTAAATTAAAAGAATGATAAATGGATGATATACGTTATTGACAATGTTTCTAAAGCTCATGATATGATTTATTTTTTGATAAATTATTATTTTATCATGTATAGACCTACTTAAGGATCGATATATCCACTTGGCCTAATTGGGCCTAGGCTTGGGTTTTTATATTTTAGTTTCAGACTAGCCCAATCTGACTCAGAACAATTATTTTAAACTAAAATAAAATATATTTTATTTGATTTATATTATAAAATATATAAATATTAATAAAAATATTCTTTAATGTGATGAACAATAATTCTAGCTTGAACGGGCAGGTTTAGACATATTAAATAAGAGCCTATGCTTATGATTTTGAAAAATTTGAACTGTAGCTAGCCCAACTTATAAGCATATTTAATCATATATAAAATATCAATTAAGTTTTTAATATTTAATTAACTTACATATAGTGTTAATATTCAATAGTTAATATTTGATTCATTTTTGATGTGGTATTATCTATTATGGCTTATATATTTTTTAATTTATCTTATTATTTTGTTATACAATTATCAAACTCTAATTATCATTACTTGAAATAATAAAAATAATAAAAATAATAAAAATATTCAAAGAAGTATTTAAAATTTTACACCTAACATACATAAGCTCTTGATAATTAATGAGTTTAACTAATTAAATTATAAAAATTGACAAATCAATAATATACTTTATCGATAACATTTTCAAAGCTCATAATATGATATACTTTTTTATAAATTATTATTTTATCATATACAGACCTGCTCAATGATTGGGTTACCCACCTGACCTAATTAGGCTTGGGCTTTGGTTCTTATGTTTTTATTTTAGACTAGCTCGGCCTAGTTGGAATAGCAATTTAAAATTAAAATAATATATATTTTATTTAAATTTAATTATAAAATATATAAATATTAATAAAAAATTCTTTAATGTGATGAACAATAATTCTAGCTTGAACAGGCAGGTTTAGGCACATTAAATAAGGACCTATGCTTATGATTTTAAAAAATTTGAGCTGTAGCTAGCCCAACCCATAAGCATATTTAATCATATATAAAATATCAATTAAGTTTTTAATATTTAATTAACTTACACATAGTGTTAATATTCAATATTTAATATTTGATTCATTTTTGATGTGGTATTATCTATTATGGCTTTTATATTTTTTAATTTATCTTATTATTTTATTATACAATTATCAAACTCTAATTATCATTACTTAAAATAATAATAATAATAAGAAAAATATTCAAAGAAATATTTAAAATTTTATAGCTGACATACATAAACTCTTAATAGTTAATGAATTTAACTAATTAAATTATAAAAATATGACAAAGCAATAATATACTTTATCGACAGCATTTTCAAAGCTCATAATATGATATACTTTTTTATAAATTATTATTTTATCATATACAAACCTACTTAAGGATTGAGTTACCCACCTGACCTAATTGGGCTTGAGCTTTGGTCCTTATGTTTTTATTTTAGACGAGATTGCCTAGTTGAAATAGTAATTTAAAATTAAAATAATATATATTTTATTTAAATTTAATTATAAAATATATATAAATATTAATAAAAAATACATCTTTGATGTGATGAACAGTAATTCTAGATTAAATAGGTAAATCTAGACATATTACATAAGAGCCTATCTTAAGATTTTAAAAACATTTGGGCTGCTGTTCGGGCTAACTCATAAGTATGTTTAATCATATATAAAATATAAATTAAATTTTTATATTTAATTAAGTTATATATAGCATTAATATTTAATATTTAATATTTAATTTATTTTTGATATAGTATTATCTATTATGACTTTCATATTTTTTAATTTATCTTATTACTTTGTTATACTATTATAAGATTCTAATTACCGTTACTTAAAATAATAATAATAATAATAATAATAATAATAATAGTAATAATAATAATATTCAAAGAAGTATTTAAAATTTGCTAGTGACATACACAAACTCTAAATACTTAGTGAGTTTAACTAATAAAATTAAAGAAAATATGATAAATGGATGATATACTATATTAACAATATTTTTCAAAGCTCATGATATGATTTACTTTTTGATAAATTAATATTTTATTATATATAGACATATTTAAGGGTCGAGCTACCCACTCGGCCCAATTAAGTCTGGCCCAGTTCCTCATATTTTTATATTAAACTAGCCCGACCTGACTCTAAACAGTGATTTTAAATAATATATTTTATTTAAATTTAATTATAATATTTATAATATTTATAAAAACTATTCTTTAATGTGATAAACAGTAATTCTGGCTTAAATAGATAGGCCTAGGCAAGTTAAATAAAGGCTTGGGATTGGGATTTTAAAAAAATTTAGATTGCAGCCTGCCCAACCTATGAGCAAGTTTAGTCATATTTAAATATAAATTATATTTTTAATATTTAATTAAATTATTAAAAGACTATTAAATAAAATTCATTATTAAAGTTTTTTTATTTATATAAAATTATTTAATTATAAGTTTTTCATATTTATTTTAATATTAAATTCGGGTCCAAGTTCAAGTTGAGGTTGGGTTTGGGTTTTTTTAGGTTTAGGTCATTCCGGGTTCAAGTTTGGGTCATTTCGTGTTTAGGGATTTTGAGGTTTAGGTCATTTTGTGTTCACGCTATTTTGGGCTCGGGCTTTTTCAGGTTCAATCCATTGATGTTTTGATCAAATTGAATTTGCTTTGGGTTCTGGCTCAAGTTTTTTCAGGCAGGTTTTTAGGTTTGAGTTCAGGTTCGGGTTCATTTTGTCACCTCAACCTAATATTTTAAGGGTGAAGTAGCTCTGCCTTTTTAGGTGTTAACCTCTGTTTAGGGTAGTGAAAAACCAACTAGGTGTAAATTCCTACGCTTGCCTGAGGTGTTAGCTTCTTTACGGGCATAGAAAATATTCCACTCAAGTTAAACCCTTTCTGACATAAACCCATGATGTGTAAGGATTAGGGTACCTCGTCAATTCTTTTCGGACTCGGGAGCAATTTGAAGAACCTGTTTATAGGTCTAACCTAAACTTCATATAGTGGACTTTACTAACTACCTTATTAGAGCCATACTCGATATTAGAGGTTATTGAATTAGGAACATAGAAGGGAACACTTTTCATCTTTTTCCTTTTTATTTTTTGTTATGAACATATAAATTATGTAATGATGAGCTAGCATCACCATTTTTAGAAAGATTTTTACTTACTTAGAAGTTATTATTATTTTTATTCCAGGTATCGACTGTTGATGAACGAGTATTGTCATTCGTATTATGATTTTTTTTTTACTTTACATGGAATCCTGAGGCCTAGGCTACATGGTCTAGACATGTAAATCAAGCGATGATGTTTATACATCACTTGCCCCAAGGGGCATTATAATGCCTTAATAAATTTATCTAGGGCAACCTTTATTTTTTTCATATTAATTCTTTTATTATTTATACTAGTTTATTTCTCATCTTTCTCATCTTTTCTTTATTTCTTCATATTATTTTGTTTTTGATATTATACTAATTTAATCCTTGCATTCATTCTTATATATGCATTCTTACATGCATTCAATACATGCACTATATAACGGTAAGAAGGCGAAATGAAGGTTTTTTTTTAAAAAAATTAATGGGTTCTTTAAAAAAAATTTCTATTTCAAAATAGAATTGTTAAAACAATCGAACGTCATAAATCATGGGAGATGAATATTTAGTAAACTTAGAAATCATAAAGGCAAGCAATCGTGAAACACAAGAAAAAAAATCATGAAAAGTAAGATAAGATGCAAGCACAAATCTTTGAATCGATGGAAATAATCACTACTAAAAGGAAAAAGTGAATTAAAGAAATCATTCTAATACTATTGCTAGCTCATCTGGGGTAGAAAGACAATCACCATAAGGTGTTAAATCTATGGGAACTAGTTTCGTAATGTATATTCATGTTGACCCTATAGCTAAGATCAAAATGTTTATCAAAAAAATGGCTAGGCATAGACACAAGGATAAACTTCTTATTCCCTACTTCCAAGAAAGCCTATCAGGATCAACAGTGATATGATACAATGACTTGAATCAAAGTTAGGTACAGTCTTGAATGAACTTGGCAATGTTTTTCTTCAATAGTACAAATATATTTTAGATTTGTCACGAGACCAATTATTTCTATAGAATATGGAAAAGAAATCAAAAGAACCATTCACATAGTATACCGAAATGATGGAAGTGTATACAGCCCAAGTATAACCACCTTTGTTGGAAAAAGAGATAACATCTTTATTTTTGGAAACACTACTAAATCCAATCTTTGAAAAACTCAAAGAAAGTGCCATAAAAGACTTCACTGATATAGTGATCACTGGGTAAATGACTAAGAATACTATCAAAAAAAGAAAGATACAAGTTAATGGTATGCCTATTGCATAGAAAGAAAAGCAACTGAAAAGGAAGAAATTCAAATTGTCCTCCCGTAGCCAATTATAGATCTTAACCAACATCAACCTCACCTTTATGAGCTTCGTTATCCTAGCATGAATGGTGAATCCTAAGGCCCTTACCAACCAATGCTTATGGTTACACATATTTTCACATCTACGCATAAGTCAAGTGCTCAGAGGAATGGTTAAAGTAGATGCAATAAGTGAAACCAAAATTGGATTAAGTAGATCCTTATCTCTTATACAAAGCTTTTTTTGAGCTTATTAAAAATCACTTCTTAACACCTATTCAAATTAAGCTTTTGAAGTCCCCGGTATCTGGATTGCTATAATATCAACTAGTATTTTGATTATTATTTTAGTAATTTAAGCCATTCTACAGAGGATTGTTTCACTCTCAAGTACAAAGTCTAAGACCTCATTGAGCTTGGGAAATTAAGATTCAAAGAGTGGAAAGCCATATATCATTAAAAGGCATATGGACAGAAGATGAGCATAGTGAATAGCAAGGTTTGTGAGAAAGAAATGCATGCCATAGTAAGTTATGCAACCCATACTTTGAAAAGATCTTATCTTTGAATTGGTTTCATTTTGTAAAGCATGCATATTAAATGTTTTAAGAATATATTTCAAAAATATGATTAATGTTCTAAAAGGGCTTATGCCTTTATATTTTCTTTTCTGCAAATAAAATGAGGATCATTTAAAAGACCCAATATTATAGGGAAATAACTTTAAATTACTAAATCATGATTCGATAGGTTAAGAGTGATAGAATGAAGTTCCCAAAAATTTATGAGTTTATTTGAAAATCAAATAAATGAAATGTTTTTTTTTAGGGAACCTAATTATGTTAATTGAATATGTTCTAAGATTGTGCCCAAAATCATATTCATGTTTTAGTAATCGAAACATGAATTTTGTCACTCTCTTTTGGATGTTGCTTATGACTTATATCTTGGGGCAATGTGACCAAACAAAATTGCCCCATGTTCCCAAAAAACCATTTTAAGCAATACTCTCTTTTGACCATATTTAAATGTAGCCTATTATACCTCATTACAGATTTTAAGGAATCAAGCATAAAATTTTTTGCAAACACGGATCGTTGTATTATTTAATTTTCTATTGCTAATAGACTGAAAAAAATAGAATAGGCTTGTAAATTAGCGTGAAGTAAGGGAATCATTGGTATCACCTATGGATATTACTAAAATCTCACAAGGAGAAAAATTAAAGAAATTTAAGGATACCCAAATATCCCTAAGTAACTTAGGTTGTTAATTCTCATTTAAAGAGACCAATTTTGAAAATTAAATCCATCATCTTTCTAGCTTAAGCTTATAATTTTGAATTCTTCATGACTAGTTTTAGTACTTTTTGAAGTGTTAACAATTAGGAGACTTAAAAGAACAATGAATTTTTTTTATTTTCAAAAAATTCATGTTTTATATAACCTGATCTATTCATGCTTCGGAAAGAGAGACATGTATCCTATCCACTTAAAAATTCTTAGGTCAACCAAATTTTTTGGCTCTTCAACACATTTTGTTAAAGACATAATGTCATTCAAGAAAGTTTTCAATAAAATATCATTAGTCTTCAAGAGATTTGAACATGACATGCTTTAGCACTAAGTTTTAAAATAAAATTCATTTTTGAATAAGACAATCATTTAGAAAATTTTGAAAAAGTGTCAATAAGCTTTTTTTAATTAAAGGGCACTAAATCAAGGTAAAGACCTAACTATGGACAGGAAAATGATTAAAATTTGACATTAAAATTTTGAAACTTATCAGGGTAACTAGTGATAAAAGATTAAAAAAGTGATTTTCCAATGAATATGAGGGAATTAAGTCAGATTAGAAAAATAGCCAAGTAGAATTTAAATTTCCTCATCATTCACAGCATTCATTTCATCTGATACTTGATATTTGTATCATTTCATGATCATCTGCACCATTTAGGTGATATTAGCATTTACATCATTTCTTATACATGTATCGCTTTAATGATATCTACATTTGTATTATTTCATAAGCATTTGCATCATTCTCGATAATGGCATTTTATGATCAATGTCATAATTTTTGCAATCATTATTTTTGCATTAATCATAGAAAAATTACATATTTCTAAAGTCTTTGATAATGAAATCTAAAGTATTTGAAAAAATTTATCTTCCATGGTGAAATCCAAAGCATTTTTAAAAAGTTTATTTTTGGTGACAAAATCCAAAGTATGTTTAAAAAATCTTCAATGGTGAAATTTGAAGTATTCAAAAATTTTAGAAAACAAGTCTGCGATGGTGATATGTAATGCATCCATAAATCTTCAATGTTGATATTTGAAATGTCAGCAAGTCTTTGATGATGATATTCAAAGCATTTATAGGTCTTCGATTACAAGTCTTCGATTGTGACATTTAAAGCATTTATAAATCTTCGATGGTGATCTGCGAAGCATTTACAGGTCTTCACTAGTGATATTCGAAGCTTTCACAAGTTTTCGATGGTGATATTCGAAGCATACATAAGTTTTCAATAGTGATATTTGAAGCATCCACAAGTCTTTGATGGTGATATTTGAAGCATCCATAAGTCCTCAATTATGATATTTTGAGCATGCATAAGTCTTTGATGCTAATATTTTGAGAATCCATAAGTCTTTAATGGTGATATTTAAAGCATTTACAAGTCTTAGATGGTGATATTCAAACATCCATAAGTCTTTAATGGTGATATTCGAAGCATTTACAAGTCTTCAATGGTGAAATCCAAAGCCTCCATAAGTCTTAGATGGTGATATTCATAGCATTTACAAGTCTTTGACAGTGATATTCAGAGCATCTATAAGTTTTCAAGCATTGACAAGTCTTCAATGGTGATATTCAAAGCATCCACAAGTTTTTGATGATGATATTCAAAGCGTTTACAATTCTTCGATTCTGATATTTAAAGACAAGTCTTCAATGGTGATATTCAAAGAAAGCTTCGATGGTGATATTCGAAGTATTTAAAAAAGTTTTAAAATCTTTGATGGTGATATTCAATGTCTTCAAAAAAGTTTTTAAGTCTTTGATGGTGATATCTAAAGCATTGTAGGAATGTTTTCAAAGTCTTCGATGGTGAAATATGAAGCATTTTAAAGAGTTTTCAAATTTTAGGTGGCATATGTAAAGTTTTCAATGGAGGTTAAAACCAATCCCCAGTAAAAAATTAAAGGAAAAACAAAATTCAAGTCTATAAGGATGCCCATCTAGCAAAATTTGATGAGTTAGGGAACACCTGTCAATGATGATTACTCTAAGCATCATCCACCTTGTGGTGGTATGGTAATCAAGGCCAGTTTATATCTTAATTTTAAAATTTCATTTTTTTTTAGAAATTATGAATTACGAAATAAATTTTGATTTATGAATATTGTGCATACTGTGATGGACCACGAATTTTGTCAATCGTGATTTCCAATATCTAGGATAATGAAAACATTTTGAAAATTTCTTTGATAGACGATCACCAATAGGTTAAACTCTTTCAGAAAGGTCATTCACCTCTACATATATGATTAACTCATACATCTAACCATAGACCTTTCACAACCATAAACCGTTCACACATAAATATTTCTTTTAGGATTTTCTTTAATGATCAAACAGTCAAATTATACTCTTAAAAAATTTAGATGCCATAGTTTGACATGTAATAAAATAATGATAGTAACTCTAAGATCTCTCTCATTTGAATAAACCTTTACTACAACTTCCATGACACTCATCCAAATCCTTGATTCAAGTAGAACATGAGCAAACTTAAGCCAAAAATACCTTTTTCTTAGGATAAATTTTTTTTCAATCCAATATCTGATGAATAAAACATGAAATTCAAAGCAATCCCATATGAATTTGATTTTATATGAAAAAAGCCCAACCCGAACCTAGATTCATTGGTGGCTACCGAGTCAATAATTTCAAAGGGCATTCCTTAAGCCTAAATGTTGGAAAAAAAAAGAAGAGAAGAAGAAAAAAAGGAAAAAAAGAAAAAAATTGACTACAATATCGTATTATTGAAATAATTAAAATGATTTTTAAAAAATTCCATAATTTTTCCTAAAGAAATGCTTGTTATTTCAAATGGTTTTGTTTAAGATGACAAATGGCCATCTTTCTCTATCCTTTCGCAAACATAAAAAATATCTTTATCCTTTTGCAAACATAAAAAATACTTTTATTGTAGTCATTTTTGAGCTTCATGATTTTTTTTCTTTAAACCTTAATCAAGGATCACCTTTCACACTAGAAAGTAAGTAACGCAAGGCTTTAAAATCAAAAAAGGGAAGTCAAGTTTGAAAGTTATAGGAACAACAAATTGGTTGTCATAAAGCAAAGTAAAAGACCAATCAAAGTTCAAATTTCAAATTCCATTAAAGAGAAGAATAAAAAAAGTTTAAATATCTAAGTTTCTTCAAAGTGAATAATAATAAAAAAGAAAAAGTTTAAATTTCAAGTTCTTGCAAAGTGAAAAATAAAGAAAAAGAAATATAAGGACGCGAAAGAAAATGTGGCAGTAGAACAAGATGAAAAAAGGGAAATACATTTTATCTAGAAAGACATGCAAGATTGAGTACTTCTAAAAAAAAATGATCCTTGATTCAATTACTGTTAATACATGAATTAGGCCTATTTATCCTTTCTTTTGAAACCCTAAGCCATAGCCTACGTTACTTATTTACAAAGTCCAAGTTGATCAAACATAGTTTTTTAGCTATCGAGTCATTCTTGGGAAACTTTTTAAAAATTCATCTTGTTCAATGATTTTTTATTCCTAAAAAGTATAGTGGGGCAATCTGTAAAAAAGAAAATAAAAGAAAATAAATAAAGTTTTAAGCTGAAAACTCAAAAAAGGTAGTCTAAGGGAAACTTTAAAGGCTTTAGAAATGTTCCTAAACCAAAAAGGTTGGCTTAGAAGTAATTGTTATAGAGGTCCTCATATTAGCATGGATCATCAAGTGATATGATTCTTTAATCATTAGGCAATCATTATTCTTATTAGTTCACTTTGACTATTGATAGGAAATTTAAAAAATCACATATTCCCCATCATCTCTTTTTCTTTAGTCCCTAAATGGTCTTAATGTACCCTGTTTGAATTCTTTAAAAAGTTGAAATACTTCCATTAGCGAAAGGCCCTTAAAAAGTCAACATGCTTTTATTATGGAATGGTTGGACAATTTATAAAGACTTACACGAAATTCCTACCTTTTAAGGGTAATGAAGGTAAAGATCTTCTTTATACTGAAGCTTGTTTCATGGAAGATTCAAAAGACATTTACGTTATTAATTTTAGAGCCACTAATCATGTTTGTATTTCTTTGCAAGGGTTTAAGGAAACGAGAAGTCTGCTTAACAAGAACCACTTATTAAAAACCAGTAGTAGGAATGTGGTGTTAGCAAAAGTAGTGGGAGATGTAAATTTTTATTTTGATGAATTTAGATTTATTTTATTAAAAGATTGTTTTTTTGTTCCTAATTTTAAGAGGAACCTAATTTCAGTCTCTTGTTTAATTGAAGATTTTTATTCAGTTTTTTTTAGTAAAACTATAATGCTTCATAAAAAATGAGTTTTTTATTTGTTTTGAAAAACGGATGGTAATCTTTATTTGAACAAACCAAAGATGTATTCATTGGTTAACACTAATAAATAGCTCTAAAAGGATAAAACCTTTCACTCTAATAAGGCAACCTTTGGCATTTAAGACTTTATCATATTGGCCAACAAAGGATTCAAAGATTGGTAAATGATGGTCAATTAGAATCTTTAAAGGAGTTACATCTTTCGTAATGTGAATCGTTTCTCAAAGGTAAAATGACTAAGAAGTATTTTGGAGTAAAAGGTATAAGGGCCAAAAAACTTTTAAAAATTACGCATACTGACTTATATGGCCCTATGAACATCAAAACTCGAAGAGGGTATGAGTACTATGTATCATTCATAAATGATTATTCAAGGTTTGGGTATGTGTACCTGATGCACCATAAAAGTGAAACCTTTGCATATTCAAAGAGTATCGTATGGAAGTAGTGAAGCAACTGGATAAATGCATTAAGATACTTTAATCTGATTGAGGTGACAAATACCTCTTTGATGAATTTTTAGGAATCTCATAGAGAATGAGATTTTATGCCATTTGATTGCACCATATACTCTACAATAAACTAGTGTAGCAGAGAGAAAAAATAAGACCTTATTGGATATGATGCTATCTATAATGAGTAATTCAAAACTCTTAATATACTTTTGAGGCTATGCACTACAAATGGCATGTTACATTCTAAATTAGGTTCCAAGTAAGCCAATTCCTAAAACTCTATAGAAGTTGTGGAAGGGGAAGAAACCATCCCTTAGATATATGAGAATATGGGGGTGCCTGACACATGTATAAGATAAAGAAATAAATAAGTTAGAATCTCATTCAAAATTTTATCCGTTTATAGGATATCGTAAAGGAATAAAAAGAGGACTACTTTATAGCCTGAAGGAATAGAAAGTCATTGTATTAACTCATTCAACCTTTTTTTAGGAGAGTTACATGAATAACTTTAAGCCTCAAAGTAAAATAGTGCTCAAGGAATTATTAGGGGATAAAATTGCTCCATATATTTTGATCTTAGATTCTATTCGAGTTCCATGGAAAAACATACAAATGAACCGCTTTTAAAAAAACATAATTTCTTCATGTGCGTTAACCTTGATTTCAGTTTTGATATAACAAACAACTTAAGTTAAATTAATACTAAACTTGGTATTTATGTTTAAATTGAAAAATATTTTGAAAAATAATAAGTTAGTAATTTGTCAAAAATTATATGTTTTAAAAAGTATTTTTATACTTAGAATAATTTTTGAGATTTGTTTGAGTTAATAAAAATTAATTCACAAACGTTTTTGAAGGTTGGTATCGATACAAAGAACAAATGTATCGAAACTATGCTTAAAAAACCTAAAATGTATCGATAAAAATATGCAGTATCGATACAGCTTTCTTAGTATCGAGCTGTATCGATGCTCACCCTATGTGTACCAACACAAGGCTTGGCAATAGCCAAGGTTCGGATGAAACCGTCAAATGTATCGATACAAGTGTGTATGTATCGATACATGCAGCTTAGCATCAATATTTACCCTATGTGTATTGATACAAGGCTTAACAGTAGCCAAGGTTTGGCTGAAACCCATAAATGTATCGATACAATGGTATGTGTATCAATACAGGTTGCTTAGTATCGATACTCAGATCCTTGTATCGATACTTTTTTATTTTTTTATCGATACAAGCTGTAACAGTTACTTTTTTATTTTTGTATCAACACTATTGGTATTGTATCGATACTATAACATAGGATTGAATGGAAATAAGCATTTATGAAGGCTACAACGGCTCTTTAACCACCACATTAAATGCCCAATGTCTATGAATAAATTTCCAGCTATAAATGGAGGTTCCAAAGAGCTGAAAAAGATAGGTACCAATTTCATTGAATCATTAAACAATAAAAGCTCAAAATCATCAAATTCTTTATTTCTAGTTGTATCAAATTCATACTCTTCAAGCCTATTTGTCTTTCATTTATCTTGCACTTAAATTCTAGCAAACATCTACCTACTAAAGGTTCAATTTGTTTGCAAAATATTTTTTTCATATCATAAAAAAGGTTATGTGAAAGTGAGTGAAAATATTTAAGAGTTTGGGGTATAATTCTCAAAGGAATTGAAAAGTTCTATCTAAACCTCAAAAGATAGTAGTGTAAGATTATACCTTAGCCTTAAAGTTAACAATTTTCTTAGTGAATTATAGGAATCACCTTGGTAAGAAAGTACCAAGAAGAAAGGTCATTGGTGCCGAATTAAAGGACTGAACCTCTATACATTGATTGTTGTTTTTCTCTTCCTTATCTTATTTTTAATTTTCAATTTACTTCAAATTTATTAAGTTGTTATAGAACCAATTCAACCGTTCTTGGTTTAATCTCTCCTTTGAAGCTAACAATGTACGATGGTGAGATTTATCAATCTAAGGCCATGGAACATGAAAATGTTCTAGTCACCTACGATAAAGCCATGAGTGATGTTGATTCAACGCTCTAGCAAAAGGCTATGAACATTGAAATGGCTTGAATGAAATCCAATCCAGTTTGAGAGCTTGTAGACCTTCCTGAAGGAGTAAAACCTATAGGATGTAAGTGGGTTTAAAGACATAAAAGAATGTTAAAGGAAAAAATGAAATCTTTAAGGCTAGACTAGTATCAACTATAGTGAAACCTTTTTGCCTATTATGATGCTAAAGTTCATTCACTTTCTTTTGTTATTGTTGTACCCCTCGATGACAAAATCTGGCAAATAGAGATCAAGATTCCATTCTTGAATGGCCATCTTAATGAGAGCATCTATACGGTACACCTAGAGAAGTTATAGTAAAAGGCCAAGAAATGAAAGTTTACAAGTTGCTTAGATCCATTTATAGATTAAAGTAAGTTTCACGTTTATGGAAGCAAAGATTTGAACAATCAATCAAGATCTTTGGATTTGAGCCAAAAAAATGATAAACCTTATGTTTATAAACATATTAAAGATGGCAAAGTGGTCTTTCTAGTTTTATACATTAATCATATATTATTCATCAAGAATGATGTAGGGAACTTGTCATCCGTCAAATTGTAGTTGTCATAATCATTTGACATGAAAGATTTAGGGGAAGTTAATTATTTTTAGACATTTATTATTTTAGAAATTGAAAAAGATAAAAGCTTTATCCCAAGCTTTATACGTTGACAAAATCATTGAAAGGTCTGTAATATTCCAAGAAGGGTTCATAAATCTTCATGGCAAGATTCACTCTTTCATTAGATGATTGCCCTAAGGCGTCAAAAGAAAGAGAGTGCATGAAAAAAGTCCCTTATGCATTTGCTGTGGATAATCTTATGTATGCTATGCTTTCAATAGGACCCGATATTTGTTATGCAGTTGGTATTATAAGTCGATATTAGTTGAACCCTAGTAACAAGCATTGGCAAACTATGAAGCATATATTTAAGTATCTTGAGAGAACGAGAAACTATATGTTGGTATATTTCAGAAAAGACCTAAAACAATGGGATATAATAGATTCAGTCTTCCAAACTTGTAAGGATTTTAGGAAATAAACTTCTTAGTCTGTATTTGTCCTTAGAGGACGTGCCATTGTGTGAAAGAGTGTAAAATAAACTTGTACGGTTGACTCCACAATAAAAACCAAATATGTGGCTACCTTTGAAGTGTCTAAGGAAGCGACTTAGCTTTGCAAATGCCTTAAAGACCTTAAGATAATTCTTGGTATGGATAAACCTATTACACTTTATTATGATGATTGTGTGACAATAGCAAATACCAAGGAATCTAGACACCACAAAAGACAAAACATATAAATAAGAAATACCATATTATAATAGAATTGGTGATGGAAAGAGTTGTTGATGTCATAAAATTGCATCCAAGGACAACTTTACTGATCCTTTTACTAAAACTCTAGTGGTTATGAGTTTTAAAAGGCACGTTGAGTGTGTAGGGATATGAGACTTGACTCATTTACACTTTTAAGGCAAGTGGAAGATTGTTAGGAATGCCCTAAGGATGAAAGATATTTTGATGTATTTCATTAATTTGAACCGATTATTCATATATATATATTCAAGTTTTCATTATACCATTGCTATTCAGTCTTCATTTAGATTTACATATTAAAGTAAATGTAAACAAATATGGCTCATTGACTACTTTATATGCAGGAAGGCAATATTATAAGGTAAGTAGTCTAAATCAATAGTCCATATTCAATGGGGTTAATATGAGCAATTAACTTATGTTAATACCATTATGTTGTCTAAATCCAATTTGCTAGATAGCTTATCTTGGTCAACTAGAATAGTTTGACTGCTAAGTAGAAACGTAGATATATTACCTAAAGGTGGTGATATATTAGATTGGACTAAAGTGCAGTTAATCCATTAGTAAATCCATTTACAAGAATTTTTAATGTTCATTGTGTAATTACCTTGATCCTTCCAGTAGCTTAATATAATTCCTTAACGGTTTATTATTGATCGGAATATATGGAGATAGAAGATTCTCAGTATAGTGAAGTGCTACGCCAATTCACTCACTTCAAGAATGTCGGTGTTTTTTCAGTAAATAAATGAAAATGATTTTTTTGGTATCATTTGTTTAAAATATATATATATATATAGTTAATTTGATTAAATATTTATTTAGACAAGAATTAGTAATTTAAATTAATTATATTTATCTTTTGATAAATATAAGAATTAATTTAAATTAAATAGTTATGGGAAATTAATTGTTTGTATAATTAATATAATATCTATTCTGTCTTATCTAAATATTTATTTATAAATTAAATATGAATACTATTCTAGATAAATTAAAATTTTTATTTTATTTGTTTATTTTAATTTGTGATTAAATTAATTATTTTATTATAGCTAGTTTTATTTTAATGATTAGTACATAATTATTCTATTTGAATAAAACTGCCATGATTTCATTTTGAATTAAATTGGAGGTATGGAGAATTATTGGGCCAAATAAAATTAATAGTTTACAATTAATTAGTTTTTAGATTAAACAAGCTAAATTCTGTAAAATAACTTTGGCCAAAACTTTGTCTATGGACACTAGGCTTTGGTTTGAATTATAGTAGGCACTAATATTAGGGTTGGCGCTACATATGGATTTTTATGAAATTAATAAAATAATTTATTTTAATTAAAATTAGGGCTACATTGTTATTTGATATAAATAAAAGGCCTATGCCTCGAGGTTTTCTTCAAACTTTGGCACCACACTTAGAGGTTTCTAATCACAATATCTCATGATTCTAAACTTGGCTGTAGAAGGTGATCATTAAGGAGAATCAAGTTGTATAAATCTGAAGTTGATTGAGACAAAGAGTTATCACACACTCTATCATCTAAGAATCGGAGAATAGTGGAGAAGGCTTGTTGATTGAAGCTTTCACAAGGATCTAGGAATTCTTGAACAACATTTTCAGATTTGCAACTTAGGTAACTCATTAAGATGGCTTTATTGTATATAGCAACACGATTTAATATGATCAGATATAAAAATTTTTCAAAATTTCATTACGCATCTAATTAGTTTTTCCAACATGGACATGATGCAAAAATTATATGGCATGCTTAATAAACATGACAGGACACATTTAAACATGATTAATACAATATATTTGATACATATATCATATTTGGATATAAAATTTTAATATATTTAATAATATTTATTGTATTTATATTAACATAATTAACACGAAAGAATTACAAGACATGTTATGCGTTAAGGGTTACTAGATAATATTGCAAAACACACCAACATACATACTAGTTTATGGCATGCACTTCCATACAATTATGGGTCAGTCGGTACAACATTTTCATATTTATGTTTATACAGTGCATGGTATATCTATGCATATACAAAATTATGTGCATAGAATTAGTTATGTACATGTACCAATACCATGCAAAAATGACTAGAGAACTATGTAATTATAATTAGACTTAATTAGTTTTGAACATGATATAAAAATATGATATAATTAACAAACTCTAGAATAATGACAAGTTTAAACACAATTAATATAACCACATTTAACACATGTATCGTATTTATGTTTAACATTAAATTTTAATAATATTTGTCATGCTTATATTTATACAATTGATATGAAAAATATGAGTGACAAATGCATATATTGATAATGCGGTATGCCACAAAAAGCCTTAATTTGATTTGACAAAAAGAGTTTCCTTATACATTTGCCTAATGGCTAACATTCACATATATGTTAATTCAAAGGATAACTAATTCATCAAAGTTGTGAAGGAAATTTTAGGACGATATATCCATATATGCACGTTGTTGTTGTTATTATTATTATTATTTTAAAATATTTTTTTAAATTAGTGTCTCGAGTAAACTAAACATCAACTTAATTAATTAAATTACTTTTAGTCCTATTTAAAGTTATAATATTATGACCACTTACGTATTTTTATATTTCAAATAAAAACTATTTGCATGTTTAAAAACTATCCATTTCTTCACAAACTACCTTCTATATCATAATTTACCCTACTTAACTTTTTTTCTTCTAAAACAATTTTTTCACATTATTTTGTATACCTCTAGCTTGGTGAATGTACATGTTTCTAGGGCTTTTTTATGGAAATAATATAATTTTTTTATTTACCAAAACAGGCTTAAATGAGATTATTTACTGAAATAGGCTAATTCTTCAGATTAATTGAGAAATCGCCATTTCAAATGGCGATTTCTCAACTTATTTTGAGAAATCGTCAAATGAAATGGTGATTTCTCAATTAATTTCACTCAAATTGCAAAATTTTGCAAAATCTGATCATCGGAGCCGATTACAATTGGGAAATCGCCATATCTAATGGCAATTTCCCACCATGTATATTTTTTTTCAATTATTTGTTTTTTTTTTAAGAAATCGCCAATTCATGTGGTGATTTCGTATATTACATCTCACAGTTTAGATTTTATTTATATTTGAAAGTACATGACTATTTTTAGGTTTTATTTATATTAGAAAGTACGTGACTAATGTATGAAAATCAAATTTTTTTTTGAAATAAAATAAGTTGATAAGACTAATGCAAAATGATCAGATTTTTTCTAATAAAAAAATTGATCAGACTACTGTATGGGATTCAGATTTCTTCTGATATGAAATAAATTGATGAGACTTATGCATGCA
>JBBYHO010295352.1:0-79740 GCA_038382025.1 Adansonia gregorii | reverse complement strand
TTCAAGGTACTCATATCACCACAGCCTGAAACTAGAGTACCAAATTTGTACATAGTAAACAGATATGCTAGACTTGAAGTCCACGTTAGTAGGTCAGTATCTAACCTACTGGTTAATGGCTTCGACCAATAACACCTATCCTTATCATCATCCCTTGCATGATTGAAAGAATATCGGTGATTAAATGATAATCTAGGATCACAATCTTGTTTGGGATGACTAAATGACATCCTAAGAGCTTTAACATTGTGAACATCGGCCAAAGTAGTTTATCTCATCCTTTGACTAATATCCGGCGATGGAAAAATAGAAGGTTGACCTTGTTCATAGAACCATGTCATGTATTCATTTGATGGCTCGAAATTGTTGTTCATTATTTCTGCTAGCCATATTAGCTTTGAACTAATCTTAGTTTTGATATAACTAAAACTTAAGCTTAATTAGCTTATGCTTAAAAATTTTCAAGATTAATATCTTTCCATGAAATATTTGGTAAACACTTTGAAAAATAGTAGAATGTGTTTTAACTCCTTCAAGCACTCAAAATGTGTTCTCAATACATACTTTTATATAAAACACTTTTAGGAAAAGTTTTACATGTTTTAAAGTCATGAAAAATCTCTTAAAATTGATTTTCATATAAATGTATCGATACACTAAATATATGTATTGATATAAGACTTGACAGTATCACTATTCATGTATTGAGATAGATTATTCTATACTGATACAACCCTGTTTTGTATTGAGATAGACCATTTTATATCGATACAGCACTGTTCAACAGTTATATTTTGGACTGTTAAACACAATGTATCAATACCCACTCAATTGTTTTGATACAAAGGCATGGGAAACAATCAGAAATGACATTTTGAACGCTCTAACGGCTATATTCCTTCACCAAATATCCCCAACGGCTATAATCATGATCAAGGCTATAAATAAGCCTCTCCAACACCTTCAACAAGAAAAAGAACCAAGAGATTGTGCTTAGAGTCAAATCTTTAATCTCTTCCATCATTTTAACTAAGTAGCTCATCTTTGTATAGGATTAATTCTTCATTTTGTATCTTTAGATGCATATTTCCCTTAAGCCAAAATTCTTGTAAACACCTAACCTTTAGAGGTTCTATTTGTTAACACTCAAATCCTTGTAAAAAGGGGGAGATTCCTACTTAGCTATTGAAAAGTAGAGAAGATTTCTACTTAACCTTCAAAAGTAGTGAGAGGGAGTTTTATCTTAGCTACAAAAGATAGAGGGTAGAGGTTTCTATCTTAGCCTTGAAAGATAAGGAGTGTAAAGGTTATACCCTATTCTTGAAAGGTAGACAATTTAACTTAGTAAATTATGAAAATCTAAGGAAAGTGAGGCTGAGGGTGAGGACATGAGCGATTGAGGCTAAACCTTTCTAAATCATTGAGTTTGCTTATTCTTCCTTTGTCTTTAATTATTTATTTCTATTCATTAATTTGCACTTTAAAGTCTATTGTTTAGATTTCTCAATTTTATTTATCAAAGTTCTAATTTACCAAAGTTTTGAGAAGTCAGTTCACCTTTTCTTGATTTCATTCACCACTAAAAGGTCTAACAATTTTAAAACTAGAAGCAATAAGTGTTGAACGGTTTTGCCAAAATTGGATCTATTTTTTATGCTTTTGTCCTAGTTTTTTTATGATTACCACGCATGCTAATCTTGTGAACTTTGTCAAAGTTCATTGGTGCTTTAGGGATTAGTTGTTGCATCCTAAATTGGCATAAGACCCTATCCGCCTGGTGTCACTTTACAACTTGGAAGCATATTAATGTCATATTTGCACACCAGATAAGGCTACTTCTGTATGCTTTTATTGAGAGGCATGCAAATATCTCATTAGAATGATATGGCATCCTTCAAAACTATTATTGAATAGTATGGCATCTATTAGGTTATCTACACATGAACTTTAATTAACTACATTAAATATTTACCCTATTAGAGGTCATGCATTCAAGTCTTCCTCTTATACTTTCAAGCTTTATTAGGGTAAATCTATAATCTTTTGATCGCACCATCTGTTCAAATATATATAAAATTTAATAATTTTAATGTTAGTATAACCTCTACATCTAATGTAATATAAATGAAGTATGCAAGTTTATTACCTTAACACAAGAGGGTATGTAGGTTGTACACTAACTCTTGGTGCAAGAAATGGCATTATATACTAAGTCCACAATTACAACAACCATAAATAACCCCATATGCCATGCATGCATTTATTTGTGGCTTGTCAGAGTTTTCTATATAAGAATCCTTAATAGGCTGAACCCCAACTATAATTTCTAGCCTCCCTAAATTCTCTTAAAATTTGAAGATACATTAAATAAACCTGATTGCTAGATTTATAGAGCATTAACATTCCTCTAATTAAGCGTAAAATATAGGTTCTAGTGGCATATTCTAATCTCGTATAGTTGGATTTTTTAGGAGTGTAGCAAAAGTTTTTTCCAACTAAACTATTTTAAGCCTTTGTTAGCTCTCGCAAAAGATTGAACTAAGAGGGGATGAATTGGTTCTACAAGAAATTGATCATAAATTGATCATTTATAAAAGGTTAAAAATAAATTAAAAGTAAAAAAGAAGTTAAGGATAAGAAAACAAACAATCAGTATATAGAGGTTCAGTCCTTGAATTTGACACCTATGTCATCTCTTCTTGGCACTTCTTTACCAAGGTGATTCCTATAATTCACTAATGAAATTGGTACTTTTAAGGATAAGGTATAACCTTACAACTCTATCTTTTAAGGCTTAGATAGAACCTTTCAATCCCTTTAAGAATTTTACCCCAAATTCTTAAGTGTTTTCACTAATCTTCGCACAACCCTCTTTATGATGTGAATAAAGTATTTGCAAACAATTTGAACCTCTATTAGGTGGGTGTTTGCTGGAGTTTAACTAAGAAGTGGATGAAATACAAATAAACATGAAAAAGTATAAATTTGATCTAAGAAAATTAAAGAATTTGAAGACTTTAAGCTTTTATTGTTGAATGCTTGATTGATCTTTTTTTATCTCTTGCTTTTTAAGTTGTTGGAAGACTCTAATTATAGCTTCAAATTGATTTATAAATAGTGGGGCATTAAATGGGGTGGTTGGAGAGCCGTTGTAGCCTTCATGAATGCTTGTTTCCATTTAGACCTATGCTATTATATCGATACAATACCAATAGTATCAAAACAAAAACTAAAAATGTGACTATTATAGCCTATTGTATAGATACAGAAGGCTGAGTATTGATACCTGTCAAGTTGTATCAATATAAACACACCTATATCGATACTTTTGGGGTTTCAGCTAAATCTTGGCTACTGCCAAGCAATGTATTGATACATATAGGGTTTGTATTGATACTCATTACAATGTATCAATACATGCTGGTATGTATTGATATAATTGAGTGTTTTAAGCATAATATTGATGCATTTATGCATTGTGTCGATACATACCTTTAAAATCTTTTGTAAAATGATTTTTCTTGGCTTGATATTGACTCAAACATATCTAAAAAATATTTTAAGTATAAATGTGCATTTTGGAACATATATTTTTGAGAAAATAGAAACTTAGTTTTTTTTTTTTAGAATATGTTTCAATTTAGCTTAAGTATTAAGTTTGGAAATAGTTGATTATAAATTAATTTAGCTTAAGTTGTTTGTTATATCAAAATCGAAATTAATTCAAAGCTAACATTTTCTCCCTTTTTGATATAACAAAACTTAAGATAAATTTGCTTGTTAATTGTTCCCCCTTTATTTTTAAGATTTGTAGTGGAAAAACTCCCCCTCAATAAAAGCAATGGTATTCAAAAGTTTTAATTTAAGAAAAAAAGGTTCTTTAAAGCTACAACATTTCAAATTCATGATATTACCCATTTTTCATATATCAAGCTATATCATGTAAACATAATTATTTGGTTCCAACACAATAATATCATTATATCAATAGATGCAAGACATATTTATTAAGTTTATGACATTTCTCCCCCTTTTTGTTATATTAAGACACGAGAAAGAACAATTCAAAGCAATGGAGAAAATGCAATCATAGTGTGCAAAAGAAAAAATGATTCATTGAGAATAAATCATTAAATATATTCGACAAAATAAGCGAAAGATGCCCGATGGAATAGAACCCTAAAAACTTAAAAGTGATCCTAAAATGACCTAAATATAACTAATTGTCATTGGCTAGAGGATCCTCAGCGGGTGGAGAAGTAGGTGGAGCATAAGGAAAAGCCGCCGATAAGCTATGGAATTGCTTGTTAAATACCCGATAACTATGCTTGAGACTAGAAAGAAGAGCATCAATGGAATCGAAGCAATGATCCTAAGAGTCAAAACACTGCTCCCACGTGTCAAGACATCCCATGATGGAATTATACATATGTTGAAGGCCCATGGGCATGGATGATAAGATATCAGGAGCTATGGTGGAAAAAATGCATCATGCTCCATATCATTATCATCATCATGGTCAACGAAAGCAAGGGCATTCGGTTGCTCAAGTAGTAGAGCTGGTTGTCGATGAGCCTTGGGAACGAAGTCAGTGATTTAAATTTCACACTTGGCGAGCCCCATGGATTTGTGTCTTATATAATGATAAGAAGATACTACAATCCCGAGGTCGTAAAAAAGGTCAAGACCTTGAGTATCAAAGTAGTAGCTCAATGCCGTACCATATAGTAAACTATGACAACTACGAACACAAAGGACAAGGTTCGTAAAGATAACATAGGCTAGGTTTGGATGATTCATGGCTTGAATCATATGGAGCCACCAAAAGTCAGAATCACTAATTAAGGTATGTTTAGTGCCATATGGATGGGGCATATGGGAAATGATAAGATAAAGTAAACAATCAACCAGAGGAAGGAGTATGGCTTTGTTTTTTAGGGTACACAAGATTGCTAGAGCTGGACCTTCATTGATTACGCCTTCATTCAAAAAATCAAAAGTAGTTACAAGAGAGGTAAGGTTGACTAAGAGATCTTACCCCAAAAGATAAGATTAAATAGTAATGACATGGTCATGATCATCAATGATAAGTAAGGCATTACTAAAGAATACGCGGATAATATTCTGGCAAATTGGAACGTTGAGAGAAAAAAATGTGGTCCATGAGAAAGTATCCAAAGTTTGAAGATAGGGATAAGTAATGGACCAAAAAAAAAGGAAATCGATAACTTGACATTGTTGGATAGGCATATAGGCATAGATGGTAGTGAATCACTTACGAGCCTGTGTATCCCGAAAGCATTAGTCAAAGAATGATTAAGTTTGGGTTAGAGGTGGTTGACGAGCAAAGAAAGTGGAAACATGGGTGACAGGCCCTTGACAACGAGCGATTTTTTTGGTTTTTAGAGGAATGGTAGTGTTTTACGGTGGTTAGGGAATTTTGTTAAGCAGATAGTGACAAGGTTGAACTAAATGCTTGTTCAAACAAATGGAGGAGAGGATAGATGTTGGTGAAATGTTTGCGACGATTTGGAAGGAATTAGATGAAGTGAACGTGGAAGTGGGTTTTAATAAGGCTTGTCAAAGGTGGTGAAGGTTTCCAAAGAGAGGAGGTCAAGTTAATAAAGCTAGGTTAGGTGCTAAGGGATAGTTGTTAAGGAATATGGTCAAGCATGTGGTGGGCAGGGGGTTTTGGTGGCAATGTGGTATAGCTTTCCAAGTAATTTTGCAACTTATCACAACAACCAAGATTGGGAAGACGTGAAAATGAAAAAGCACTCAAAAATTTAGACAAACTAAGAGGATTTTGAAGAGGAAATGAGTAGGGTTTGAGTAAAAAGATTTATCGAATTTTTTGTGATTTTGGGTCCTAAGGGATTGAATTTCTGAAAGGAATGGTGAATTTTACAAAATTGACCTGTTTTAGATCAAGGATTATGAAAAAAAATGAAAATTAGATGAAATGTGATGATTGAGGATTTAGTGGGCTAAAAAAAGTTAACTGAATAGTGGCTGAGGTTTAAAGAAAATGAAATTGTGCACTGAAGGATTACCTAAATTAAGAGTTTGTATCGATATAGAGGAGAGAATATAGATACATGGTATCGATACTTAGAGTTAAGTATCCATACAAAAAATAATTTTAGGTTTATGTTTTGATACAATGAACTATGACTCGAGACTTAAACAATTTTGGGCTATATCGATAGAAACAATTTTAGGCTATATCGATAGTGGACAATATCGATACATAGGCTTAAGTATAGATATAAGGAACAATTCTAGGCTTTGTATCAATACCTCGAATATGTTCTTGACACTAGGAAAAGGTTTTTGCTGGTATCAATACATATAGCTTAGTATTGGGTCATTTCTCTTAATAGGGTATCAATATAAGCATATTTTTTACCCAATTGCTCATTGAAAAACATTTGAACTTTAAACAAAACTTTCATATTAGAATCATTTTGCATGAACAAATCAAAATTTAACCATAAAACAGAATCATTCAAGAGTCAAAAGTTATATAAGACCACATCACCAAACAAGTAGGTATATAAGGCTAGCTTTTCTAACCAAGCATTGTTTAAACAATATTAAGGCAATATATCATAATTTTATCAACTTATAAAGTCAAGGTGCATTCATTAAGCCAAGATATCTTCTATTTGTGCAAAATCTATCATTTTCAAGTGGTTTAGTGAAAATATTAGCTAGTTGATGCAGCGTATCAATGAATTCAAGCACGATATCACCTTTTTGCATATGATCTCTAATGAAGTGATGTCTAATCTCTATGTACTTAGTTCTAGAGTGTTGAATTGGAGTTTTGGTGAGACAAATGGCACTAGTATTGTCACATTTAATTGGAATATGATATTTGGTAATGCCAAAATCCTCAATTTATTATTTTATCCATAAGATTTAAGCATAATAACTTCCCGCAGATATGTATTTCGCTTCGATTGTGGATAAACCAATACCATATTGTTTCTCTGAGAACCATGATATGAGTATATTCCCAAGAAATCGATAAGTATTAGAAGTGCTTTTCCTATCAATTTTACATCCACCAAAATGTGCATTGGAATAAGCATGTAAGGCAAGAGATAATTCTTTTGGATACCATAAGCCTGGATTGGGAGCGTCACTGAGATATTTAAAAATTCTTTTTATGGCAACTAGATGTGACTCCCTGGGTAATGATTGATATCTAGCATCTAGGCATACACTAAACACTGTATCGGGTCTACTTGCAGTAAGATATAGCAATGAGCCTATCATAGACCTACAAAGTTTAGAGTCAATACATTTACCTCGTTCATCCTTTTCAAGCTTTGTTGAAGTACTCATAGGTATGGAATAAGGCCTTTCTTCATCCATTTTGAACCTCTTGAGTAATTCCTTGGTATACTTTGCTTGATTGATGAAGATGTCATCTATTGTTTGTTTGACTTGTAGCCTAAAAGGAATGTTAATTCTGTCATCATGCCCATCTCAAATTTATTTTGCATTAATTTAAAAAATTCTTGACAAAAAGATACATTAGTAACACCAAAAATAATATCATCAACATAAACTTGAACTATAAAAATGTTTTTGCCTTTGACTTTTATAAAAAGAGTTTTGTCAACATTACCTCTATTAAACCTTTTTTCAATTAAAAATTTTGAAAGCCTTTCGTACCATGCCCTAGGTGCTTGCTTTAAACCATACAGGGCTTTTGAAAGTTTAAAATCATGATGGAGATAATGAAGATTTTCAAAACTGAAAGTTTGCTCAACATAAACTTCCTCATTAATAAAACTATTTTAAAAAAGTATTTTTAACATCCATTTGAAACAACTTAAAATTATTAAAACATGCAAATGCTAATAGTATTCTAATGGCCTTTAGTCTAGCTATGAAAGCATAAGTCCCATCAAAATCAATTCCTTCTTCTTGAACATATCACTTAGCTATTAATCTAGCCTTATTTCTAACTATGGTTCCATGCTCATCAAGTTTGTTCCTAAGGACCCATTTAGTACTTACGATGGGATAATTACTAGGTCTTTCCATTAAATTCCAAACTTTTCTCATTTAAATTGATTTAACTCATCTTGCATGGCCATAATCCAATTATCATCTTTTAGACCCTCTTCTAAATTCTTAGCTTTAATTTGTGAAAAGATAGCCACATAATTGCATGCATTTATAAGTTATGATCTAGTTCTTACCCCTTGATTAGGATAACCAATTATCTCACCTTTTTTGACAGAAGTCAACTCTCTAGGATGATTTCTTTCTCTTTCTACTTGAGTTGGCTTATGTAGTTCTCCTTCTTTTTGAGCTTCTTGATCTTGTATTGTTTTTCTTGCTCCTTGTGGGATACTTGTTCTTGGTAAATCTCTACATCATCACTATTAAAAGATAACTTCCTCAAAGTTGAGTTAGCTTCATCAAATATAACACGTATAGACTCTTCAACAACCAAGATTTTCTTATTAAACACTTTATAAGCTTTAGAATTTATAGAATAACCAAGAAAAATTCCTCCATCACTTTTTGCATCAAATTTACCAAGATTATCTTCTTCATTATTTAGCACAAAACATTTGCATCCAAAAGGATAAAAGTAGTTAACATTAGGCTTTCTTCCTTTAAAAAGTTCATACGGAGTTTTTTTTTTTTTAAATTGGCCCAATCATAGCCCTTTTTACAATGTAGCAAGAAGTGTTAATGGCTTTCACCCAAAAATACCTTAGTAAATTATTTTCATAAAGCATGGTTCTAGCCATTTCTTCTGAGGTTCTATTTTTTTTTCAACAACTCCATTTTGTTGAGGAGTTCTAGGAGCCTAATACCATTTTCATTACAAAATTTGTCAAAACCAAGATTTTCAAATTTTTTTCCATGATTACTTCTTACACTTGAAATAGAATAACCTTTTTCATTTTGGATAATTTTGCAAAAAGTAATGAGTTTTTCTAAGGCTTCCTCTTTAAAGCGTAAGAAGAGAACCAAAGTAAACCTAGAATAGTCATCCATAATAACAAATCCATATTGTTTACCACCTAAGCTTTATGTCCTAATGGGACCAAAAAGATGAATATGAATAAATTGCAATACTCTAGTAGTTAAAACAATATTAATTGGTTTGAATGAAGCTCTCCTATGTTTTCCTTGAACACAAGCATCACATATTCTATCATTATCAAATTTCATCTTTGGCAATCCAACAAAAAGGTCTTTCTTAGATAATTTTGAAATCACATTTATACTAGTATGTCCTAATCTTCTATGCCACAACCAAGACAAGTCATCATTATTAGCAATAAAACAAACATTTTGAGAAGATAAGTTATCTAGATACACAGCATAAACATTTCCTTCTCTATGTCCTATAAAAATAATTTTTTTTACTTAATATTAACAACTTGACAATTCATTGACTCAAAAATCACTTTTATGCCTTGATCACACAATTGGCTAATACCAAGGAGGTAATGTTTGAGACCTTTGACAAATAGAACATTTTCAATGTTGGATGAAGAATTGCTACCAATGATTCCAATACCTTTAATTTGTCCATTTGTGTTATCACCAAAAGTAACACTTCCTCTATCCTTATGCCTTAGTTCCATGAATTGACTTTTGTCACCGATCATGTGTCTTGAGGATCCACTATCAAGGTACCAAGAATTCTTCCTTGTTGAATTTGCCTTGAAACAATGCTCTTCCTCCTGTAAACACAAAGTCATGTTTTCTTTTTAGGTACCTAAATTTTCTTGGGTCCTCAAGTATTAGTATTCACAATTCTTATGCCTTTTGGAATCTATTTCATTTTGGTAGCCTTATCTTGAGATGTGCTAATACCTTAGAAATTCATACCCTTCTAATAAGCTTGCCTCTATAAGTAATAGTCTTTAAAAACCAAGTACGAAATGTATGACCAAGTTTATGGCAATGAGTACGTATGCTAGATGCATCAAATGATTTATTTTCTGTCACAAAGAAATTCTAAAAGTTAGTTTCTTTTTCAATTCTATTATAGCCCAAACAATCTTTATCAAAGAAAGCTTTTTGTTTTTCTACCAAATCATTCAATTTATGTCGTGCCATATAAAACCTTGTGAATGAGTTATGCAAGTTTGTATTTTTCTTGGTTAGATCATCAATATTAACTTATAACTCCTTTACTTTCCTTTTAAGATTATTATTTGTCATGCTTAATGATTCATTTTCATCCTTAAGTTTAAAAATCATTTTCCTATATTTTAAATTCATGGCTCCAAATTATAATGTAAACTCATCAAATGAGTAAGGATTAGCATTAGAAGATACCTTAGGCTCATCAAGAGCCATGAGGCATCTGTTAGCCACTTCCTCATCATCATTATCGGATGTGTCACTATCATTCCATGTGGCCATCATAGTTTTCTTTTTTTGTTTATTTAGGTTTGCATTCTTCCATATTAGACATTCAAATTTGGTGTGTCTTGATTTCTTGCACTCATAGCAAATGATTTGTTCTTTTTCTTTCTTGCTTGATTCTCTCTTCATTATTTCTCTTCTAAGAGGTCTTCTTGTCTTGTTCATTTTCACAAACTTGTTGAATCTTTTTACAAACATTGCCATCTCTTTATCTTCTTTAACCTCCTCCTCCTCATCATTATCATCATCATCATCATCACTAGGAGTGGTTGATTTGAAGGTTACACTTGCCTTTTTCAGTGGCTCTTGACCGTGTTTGATCTTTATCTCATAGATAAGAAGAGAACCTATAAGTTCATCTAAGGAAAATGTGTTAGGATCCTTAGATTCCTCAATTGTTGTCACTTTTGCTTCCCAATCCTTGGAAAGACTATTAAAGCTTTGTCACCATCTTTTTGTTTGGATCGATCTTTTCAAGTGCCTTCAGCCTATTGATAATATCCATAAACCTATCTGACGTTTCTCTGATAGTCTCATCTACCTTCATCTAGAATAATTCATAATCAAATGTAACCATATTTATTTTGGATTCTTTGACTTGATTTGCT
Source organism: Adansonia gregorii (assembly GCA_038382025.1). NCBI lineage: Eukaryota > Viridiplantae > Streptophyta > Magnoliopsida > Malvales > Malvaceae > Adansonia > Adansonia gregorii. Next base: position 68,716 of record JBBYHO010295352.1, on the reverse strand, counting down.
CATTCATGAATGCTTGCTAATTTGTCCTACATTTGCTTGACATTGTCATAAAGTGAGACTCTATTATACTCATTTGGACCAAGGGTATAAAATACTATGTGCATAGCCTTGGCATTTACTTGTGCCATTTTAGTATCTTGCTCATCCTATTCATCTTTTTCTTTTGGCATAACATAATCTCTAACTCTCTTTTTAGGGATAAGAGGTTCATTAATCGTGATCTTCCATACTTCATAGTCATTAGCTTAGATAAAAAGCCTTATCCTTTTCTTCCAACATGAGTACTTTTCACCATTAAAGAGTGAAGGTCTTATAATGGAATGGCCTTCAAGTCCCATAGCGTTTGCATTTATCTTAGATGCCATAAGACAAACTTGATTTTGGCTTTTTAACTCTTGCAAGCTTCTTGAAGCTTGAAGCATTATGTTTGCATTCTCCATTTTTTTTACTATCAAGGATCTTTTCTCAAGGTTGTGAAACCTACAATAAAGACCAAAGCTTTGATACCAATTGTTAACTCAAGGAAAAGATTGAACAAAGAAGGAGTGAATTAGTTTATAAAAAATTGATCATAAATTTATCTTTTATAAAAAGTTAAAAATAAATTGTAAGTAAAAAGAAGTTGAGGATAAGAAAAACAAGTAATCAATATATAGAGCTTCGGTCTTTGAATTTGGCACCTATATCCTCTCTTCTTGGCACTTCCTTACTAAGATGATTCTCACAATTCACTAATAAAATTGTTACTTTAAGGCTAATGTATAACCTTACAACTCTATCTTTTAAGGCTTAGATAGAAACTTTCAATCCTCCTAAGAATTCTACCTCAAATTATTAAGTGTTTTTACTCACTTTCGCACAACCCTCTTTATGATGTAAATAAAGTATTTGCAAATAATTTAAACCTTTATAAGGTGGATGTTTACTAGAATTTAAGTAAAAAGTGGATGAGATACCAATAAACTTGAAATAGTATAAATTTGATACAAGAAAAATAAAAAATTTAAAGACTTTGAGCTTTTGTTATTGAATGCTTGATTGATATTTTTTTATCTCTTACTTCTTCAACTATTGGGAACCTCTATTTATAGCTTGGAATTGATTTATGGACATTAGGCATTAAATGAGGTGGTTAGAGAGCTATTGTAGCCTTCATAAATGCTTGTTTCCTTTTAGACCTGCACTATTGTATCGATATAATACCAATAGTATCGATGCAAGAATTAAAAATGTAAGCATTACAGCCTGTTGTATCAATATAGAAGGCTAAGTATTGATACTTATCAAGTTGTATCGATACAGATATCAGTAATGATACTTTTTGGGGTTTTAGCCAAACCTTGGCTATTACCAAGCAATGTATCGACGCATATAGGGTGAGTATCAAAGCTTACTTTAATGCATCGATACATGCTAATGTGTATTGATACAATTGAGGGTATTAAGCATAGTATTGAAACATTTATGCATCATGTTGATACATAACTTTAAAATCCTTTGTAAAATAATTTTTCTTGGCTTGATATTGAGTCAAACATATCTAAAAAATATTCTAAGTATAAATATGCATTTTGAAACATATATTTTTGAGAAAATAGAAACTTAGTATTTTTTAAATATTTTTCAATTTAACACAAGTACTAAGTTGGAAATAGTTTAGTACAAATTAATTTAGCTTAAGTTGTTTATTATGTCAAAACCAAAATTAATTCAAACCTAATAGCTTTGACCCTTCTAAATAGTTAGCTACAGGGATCTCACCCAATAATTCAAGGCACACCTCACCCAATTCAAAGAGGCCTCCCCCTGTTACCGCCTCGCCATTAACTAGCAGTCTTAACTAAAATGTAACATCTTCTAAGGTGATCGTGCATTCATCGGATAGAAGATGAAATGTATATGTTTTGCGTCTCCATTGTTCAATCAAGGCTTTTATTTGTCCAAGCATATTTTATGGAGTTCTAACTAAAGCTGCATAGTAAAATTCAGATGACCTTAGATAATTTACAATATATGCATTTGGTTCTTCCAAAATCTTATCCAAAAAGTAATTAATTTATTAGTTATAAAATTCTAAATTCGTAATATTTAAAGATTTGATTAATAATATTTTGGTACCTCAGTAATACCCTTAACAATATATGAATTTCTCATAATCTCAACAATGATGATGATGATGATGAAGCCATTATATTAACCGAAAATATACCTACAAAAAAGTTAAAATTCTTTTAACATTAAAATAACTTAATTTATCAAACTACATCAACTTTTACAACAAAAAACCTTAATTACAATATAAATAAATTTCATTGTAGAAAAATTCTCATGGCATGATGCAATTATCCAATAATTATTTTCAAAGAGGATGAAAACCATACCGTAATCTTTCAAAAAAATTCAATTGCTAAAGAAACTGAATTACAATGAAACTAAATTTAATCATGATAATAAATTATAAAATTAAATTTTAAACTATTTATTTAAAAAGCGTAAATCATATCTCAGTCAACGACAACAAATTTTAACTTCTACAAAAAAAACCTTAGTTACAATAAAATTAAATTTAATCATAATAATAAATTACAAAGCTATATATTTTAACATTACATCAATTCTTCTACACATAAAAATAAAACATACATTAAAAAATTATAAAAAAGTTCTTCTAAATATGAATATTTAAACTATAATTGTTTTTCTTTCTTTCTTCAATACAAAAGAAAGAGTTTCGAGCTCTATTTAAAAAACCCGAGCTTTTCTTTCCCTTTCCCCCTTGCCTTTAATTATTTTAAGTCCGTGACCCTAACATTTTTTTCAGGGTCACAACCTTGCCAAAGAAAAGTAGTAGGGCGTGCCATACCAATTGCCCCCCAAATAATGGACGGGGCACCACTAGGAGCTCACCACCTTAGATGGTGAATTCCTAGTGTCCATTAAGAACTTCCCGTATCAGATGGAGAGTTCCCAACATGCAAATTTCTCACCTCCTTCCATGCCAATTTCTCAACACATATTAAAAATAAGCACATTCTTGGAATTAATTTCAAACCAGCATATATCTGGAAATAAAAATATATACATTATTTTTGTAAAAAAGCCTATTCAAAGAAGTATTTAAAATTTTACTAATAACATATATAAACCTTCAATATTTAATGAGTTTAACTAATAAAATTAAAAAAAAATATAATAAATGGATGATATATTTTATTGACAATATTTTTAAACCTCATGGTATGATTAATATTTTATCATATATAACCATGCTTAAGGGTCGAGCTATTCACCCAGCCTCATAGGCCTAGGCTTAGGTTTTTATGTTTTTATATCGAACTAGCCCAACCCGGCTCAGAGCAGTAATTTAAATTAATATATTTTATTTAAATTAATTACAAAATACATAATATTAATAATAAATATTTTTTAATGTAATGAATAGTGATTATAGCTTAAATAGGCAGGTTTAGGCACGTCAAATAAGGCTCGGGCTTGAAATTTTAAAAAAATTTGGGCCACAGCCCGGCCAACCAATGAGGAAGTTTAATCATATTTAAAATATAAAGTAAGTTTTAAATATTTAATTAAATTATTAAAATAATGGTAAAATGAAATTCATAATTAAAGTTTTTTATTTATAAAAAATTATTTAATTATAATTTCTTCAAATTTATTTTTAGTATTAAATTTGAGTTTGGGTTTGGATCAGGCTCGGATTTAGGTTCTTTCGAGTTTAAGTCATTTTGAGTTCAAGTTATTTCAGGTTCGAGCCATTTCAAGTTCAGGCTTTCTCACGTTTGAGCTATTGACTTTTTAGTCAAATCGGGTTCGGTTCGGTTCGAGTTTAGGCTTAGGTTTTTGCAAGCGAGTTTTCAAGTTAGGGTTCATTTTGCCACTTCTAGTTTTTAAGATGGAAACTTAAGCAAGAAAAAGCTACTTTACATAAAGAAACTAACCAATTATGGGAGAAAATATAGTCAACTAAAGATAAATGATATGGTTCATGAAAAAAAAAAAGAAAAGAAATGTTACCAAGCAAGACTAAAGAGACCTGCATCTAAAGCACAAACATGCAAGAACAAGAAATTGGGAATTGTAGGCATAAACTGGAAGTTAGAGTTTTAGAAAGACAAGTCAAAGAAAGATGAAAAGAAGATTGCTAAGCTTTCTGCTATATTATTGGCAAGCCAAAAGTAAAATAATCGTTTGAGTGCTTGACTTTAAATTAGAGAGGATAATCAATTTTAGAATAATACCTTATAGGCAAGAGATTAAGAGCTAAATGGTCATTCAAAGCCACTGGGACCCACTTGGCACCTTGATGAAGCCATAGGAGGAAAAAAAAGAGTGGCAAAACATATAGCTCCTATTGACCACTTGATCACCCAGATAAGCATGGCATCTCATGGTGCAGATGTGATGTCTGAGCGAGCCAAGGCTTTGAAAACACAATGTCATCCTAATTAAGAAGGATGATCAAGATTTGATATGTTTCTAAGATAATTTGATAGAGCAATATAGTCGTGTTAAATGTTTCTTCCATTGATTACTTCTAACGTAACCAATGTTTTAAAGTAATGAAAAATCATTTGTTGATACTATCCCTAATGAACATCTCTAATACATATGCATTAATTCATTCACACATTCATTCTCATATATATTTATTCAATAAAAGTATGATAATAACATTATGGAATGGAGTTCTAATTCGAGGTTACATTAGAACAAGAGCTATGATAATTCTTAAGCAATAGTATAACACACACTACTGATTATGGATAATGGAAAACGACCAATTAATGAGAATAGAAAAGTTAAAAAAGATATAAAAAAAGAAACTAAAAGTTCAAGAACAACTTAAAAAGTAGCTAACAAAACTTATGGAGTTGATTCCGCCACAACTAAAGGAAAAGAACCTACTGATGGCCCAAATGCAAAAGAAAATCGAGAAAGTTAAGGGGCAAGTCGAATGAGAATATGAGGGCTTTACTAGTGAAGAATATGGCACTTTAAGGCTTATATTTGAAAGCAACACCATCTGTAAAGGTAACCCTAAAAGTATATATAAAACTTGTAGCAATAGTTTAACAACCACGAAAAATTGTGTGGCTAAGCTTGAGATTCAACCTAGCTAATCTTATTATGCTAGGTCTTCATGATCTTGTTAAATTGGATAAACTGAAAAGTGGTATCATCAAATATTCTAAGAATGTGAAGGATCAAAGTAAGCTTTAATTAATGGAGAAGAAGCTTAAGTCCATTGAAAGAGCAGACAAGCTAGGCATTATGGATGCCAATGAGTTAAGCTTGATATCTAACCTAATCATTCCTATAAGTTTGGAATGCCTAATTTTGAGTAGTATAATAGGATCACTTCTTTAGTGGCCCATATTAAAATGTACTACGGAAATATGACAAGGTATGGTGATAATAAGAAGTTTTTAATTACTACGTCCAAGATCGCCTGATAGTACCAACGGTTAAATAGTACAATAAGCTAGAGCAAAGCAAAATCAAGACATGGTTTAATCTAGCCAAAGCTTTCATAAAACAATAAAAGTATGTTATTGATTAGGTTTTAGACAAATTCTCCTCACAAAATATGAAGAAGAAACCTATCGAAACCTTTAAGCAGTGTGCACAAAAGTGAAGGGATGAGGCTATTCAAGTACACCTTACTCTAACTAAAAATTAAATGATAGTGATTGTTGTAAGTACATGAAGGCTATTTTATATGAGAAGTTGGTTGGGAAAACACAAAGAACTTTATAGACATGGTCCTATTAGAAGAAAAATAGTAGGTGCAGTCAAGAGTGAAAAGATATATTAAAGTGAATTATCTACTATGAAGAAACCCATAATAATGAAGAAAAATAAGAGTGCCACAAATGTTATTAGTTATGAAAACCTAATGCTAGTAAGCTCAAACAATCATAGGCCATATGTCGTACATAACCTTTGTTACCTAATCTTAAGCTATCTAAATTCAAACACTTACCTTTACACACCAACTATTTAGCTAGTATACTTTTTACGTATAATCCTTTATTCACTTGCCCATTAAACATTACCCAAACACCCAATGCAATACCACATAGAACAACTAAAGAGTTTCGAAGGAAACACTAGAAACCCTAATTTGACCTTATTCCCATGACATAAGGTGAAATATACCCTTGGTTTCTTCAAGATCAGCTGGTCACACCATTTTATCTTTAGCCTTAAAACCATTATATCCAAAGTGGTATGATGCTAATGCACACTATGAATATCATATCGATACACAAAGGCTTTCTATAAAGAACTGCACAATCCTCAAAAGTAAGGTATAGAGCTCAATGAAAATAGGGATACTATGGTTAAAAAGCAAATGAGTCTGAATGTTGCTGCAAATATGTTACTCAGCCATGCTGAAAGCAAAGTTAATGTATTATCAATTAAAAAAGTCTAATGAGTGAAAAGAGCATTGAAGAAGTCAAAACTTCGATGAACTTGGTTTAGTAAGCTATGATGAAAACCAAGATGATTGATGTAAATGAAAAAATTTTGAAAAAGAGTTAGGCAAGTTAGTTGATTTTCATAAGTTTTAAGGGGTGGCAATCATGCTCTTTAGTCTTGTAATGAGTGTAGGGCCTTGATATAAAGGATTATAACCTAAAGAGATATTTAATTCTATGAAGAGTTTGAGGAAGTTGTAAAAAGAAAGAGAGCATGATAGAAGGAAGACCCTCCCATGCCCTATATGGAATTAGCTAACAATTAATCATTTACTATAAGGAATAATGTCTAGCATGGACAATATAGAGCCTATGCCTAAGATGATTGTATATGTTTCACCATTTTTCTCTACAAAGAAGAATAAGGCAATACTATGGAAGTATGACTGCAAAGTAATGATTTTGGGAAATCAATCATTTGACACATATTGGCAGATGCTATAAACCTTAAATTAGTATAACTCGAAGCATAAAAAATGCTAAATTAATTTTAATAAAAGTATCAAAAGTTGAAATAGGTATGTAATCACCAAGAATTTTTAAAATTCATTAAGCATGATGAAGCCATTGAATAGGTCACCCGCGATGATTTTGGTATTGTCACAACTACAAAAGTCTGAGCCTCAATGGAATAAATTGTTAAAGGTACTAAAGTAAGCATATGTTGCAAACAATATATCAGTTTGACAAGTTGGGTAGGCTAGTGGGTAATACCATAGCATACAACTTTATCTTTTTTAGTGATGATGAGATTCCATTTAATGAAAAAGGATTAACAAAGACTTTTTACATTACCAGCACTTGTAAAGGTCTCATCTTGTCAAAAATACTTATTTGTAATGGCTTCTTTTTGAATGTAATGCCTATGGCAACTTTAGCTAAACTATCAATTAACGTGTCACACATTAAATAGAACCACGTTGTAGTAAGAGTCTTTGATAAGACTCACCCTGAATTAAAACCCTATACATATGAGATTGGATTCCAAGTGATGGATATCATTCTATCCTACAATTATTTCTTGGGTAGGCCCTAGTTCATTCTGTTGGGGTAGTTCTATCATCATTGCACTAAAAATTTAACTTCATTATAAAAAAAGCTAGTCAATGTTGCAAAAAAGAAGATATTATTGCAGTGACCTCTATTGATACACCTTACATAGAGTTTATAAAGATGCTTTTGAGTGTTTTTTTAGGTCATTTGAGTTTATAATAAATGCCATAGGAAAAGGGCTATAAATCATCAAGCAATGTTTATCTAGGAATAGACAAATGAGAGTTAAAGATGATAGTTTACAAAGCTAGAAAAGGGCTTAGGAAACACTTGAAGGAATGACATTTTAGGAAGATAGATTAGTATAATTTGAGTTTTAATCCAAATTCAGAACAAAGGATGAGACATATTAAGAAAGTAAAGAGAAAGAGGCTAGTGAAGATTCTGGGTTAAGAACTAAGATAAAATCAACGACCTTCCATTCATTGATGGGGACCTTTTGCTTAGGAGATTGTATAGATCCTAGTCTGAAAAGGAAATTGATTTTAAGAATATGTTGATTACGTTAGAAAAGGCATTTAAGAAGTTATATGTTAATGTTATTGATGAGAATCCTAAAATGCTAGAGGCAAGGTATTCACCATATCTATCTCTACTAGGCTATGCGTTGAAAACTTAACTACTACTATGGTTCTTGTAATATTTAAATCAACCTTATAGTAATGCCATAAAACCATCCTATCTGCTTCTGCCTAGAAGCATTTTGGAATATTGTTGTTTGGCCTCACTCTACCCTTTATCATTAAATGAAATGATAGTTATGATACATTTTCTCCATTATGTTCTATTTAATCGTTCTTTATCTTCATTTATTGCTCATATTTCACCTATATTGTTTCATTTCCCACCCTTTTCAGGTGTCTAAATTAAAAAAATGTGGGCAATTTAGGCAATAATTCAAAGATCAAATTTGAAAGTCCTATTTGTTTAGTCAACATCAACATCAATAAAAATGTTGAAAAATGTGCATTACCCTTAGATTTATTAAGATAGTTGATTAAGAAAATAAAAAAAATTCCTCATAAAGAACCAGTTGAAATGATAAATCTAGGAAGTGAAAACAATAAGAAAAAGATAAGATAAGGACCTCATTATCACCATCTACTAGAAAAGAATTGATAACTCTCCTCAAAGAATACAAAGATATATTGGTATGGTCCTACCTAAAATTACCAAGCTAAGCACAAACATTGCAGTCCACAAACTCCCTCTAAAACTAGAATGTAAACTGGTACAATAAATCCCTAGAATGATGAAACTAGAAATGTAGCCAAAGATAAAAGAAATAAGAAAAATTGTTTATAGCAGGATTCTTGAAGGTTGCAAAATACCATGAATGGTGGCTATATTATCATAGTCCCCAAAAAGAATGGCAAAGTATGGATATGTGTTGATTAAGGACCTAAACCAGGTCAGTTCAAAAGATAAATTCCATTATGACATATAGATACCTTTCATGCATAATATTACGAAAAACTTATTCTTCTTCATAAATAGGTTTTTATGCTACAATTAAATTAAGAAGGCACTTGAAAACATGGAGAATACTATACTTATGATCATGTAGGAAACATTTTCCTATAAGATAATGCCTTTTGGGTTAAAGAACGTCACAACAACATATCAAAGAGCTATAGTGACTCTATTCCATGAAGTTATACACAAAGAGATAGAAGTATATATGGATGATATGACTACCAAGTCACTAAAAGGAAATGAGCATATTACCAATCTATAGAAGCTCTTTGAGATATTAAGAAAGTTTTAATTTAAACTTAACCTTATTAAATTTACTTTTGGTATAACCTTGAGAAATTTCTAGGTTTCATTGTCAATAGGAAAAGAAAAGAAGTTAACCTAGATAAAATTAAAGTTGTTCAAAACCTAGCCTCACCTCGTATACAAAAGGAGGTAAGGAATTTCTCGAGAAGATTAAACTACGTTGCTTGATTATTTCCAAACTCAATAATAATGTGACCCAATATTCCAGCTCTTGCAAAGTCATAATCTAAGAAAGTGGAATGATGAGTGACAAGAACTTTTTACAAAGTCAAGCACTACTTTCTATACCTTCAATCCCAAGACAACACCTAATACTGTATTTATCAATTTTTGAGAAATCCATGGGATATGTATTAAGGTAACATGATAAAAAATGTAGGAAAAAGCACACTATCGACTATCTTAGCAAAAAAGTTCACAAAATATGAAAGCAATTGTTCATTGAAAGCAAAATTATGATGTGCCTTAGCTTGGACTACTTGAAAGCTCAAACAACATATGCTATACCCACTTAGTTGATTTCAAAGCTTAATCTTATCAAATACTTATCTGAAGCTCCTTTACTGTCAAGAAAAGTAGTCAAATGATAAGTCCTACTTTTAGAATATGATATAGTATAATTAAACCAGAAAGACATTAAAGGCTACTATAGTGATCGAATTTTTGAAAAGACAAGCAGTTGAGGACTATGAGCCATTGAACTTTGATTTTTCAAATAAGAAGTTGATATTTGTTTCATAAGAGAAAGAAACACCCCTCAATAAAAGATCCAAGAAAATGTACATTGATGGCACTTCAAATGTCTTAGGTCATGGAATTAAGATAGTTTTGATAGGCCCAGGAAGATATCACTATCCCTTTATTGTTAGTTAGATTTTGATTGTCCAACAATATAGTAGAATACAAAGCATATGTCATAGGAATTCATGCAATTATTGAAAAAAAATCAAGATGTTGATGTCTTTGGGATTGAGCAATGATCATATACCAATTATGTGAGGAATAAAAGACTCAGGATAAAAAATTGATCAAATATCAAAAGCTCATATTAAAGTTAATCGAGGAGTTTGATAAGATAAACTTTTTTACTTACTTTGGGAGGAGAATCAAATGGCAAATGTTTTGGCTACTTTGGCAACTATATTCAAGGTAAATGAGACCAAGGTGAAGCCTATCGATATAAGCATTCACAAATCTTTGAGCCATTGTATAAGCATCAAAGAAGAGGTAGTTGGCTAATGTTGGTATCATAAATTCTTTAATATATCAAGAGTTAATGATACTTATAGCAAGCAACTGAAAATAATAAAAGGACCTTAAAAAGAATGCCTAAGCATTGTATTAAAAGAAATCACTTGTTGCTAAGGTATATGAATTTACCTAAGGCTAAAAGAATACTAGAAGTGGTCCATGAGGGAATTTATGTTACTCATGTCAATGACTTTATAATGGCTAAACAAATTATAAGGATGGGATATCTCAAGTTAAACATGGGAAAAGACTGCATCAATCATATTCAAAAATGCCTTTAGTGTTTGATTTATATAGGTAAGATTCATATGTCCCAATCACCTGTATATGCCATGATTGCTCTTCGCCCTTTCTTGATATAGGGCATAGAAGCGATTGGACCAATTACTACCCTGAAGCTTCAATTGGCATTGTTTAGTCTTAGTAGCCATTAATTACTTTACAAAGCAATTGAAGGCTGTTTTGTATGCTAATGTAATAAAGTTGGTGATATGCAAATTCATTAAGAAAGAAATTATATGGTTATACAGATTTTCAAAGAGAATCATTTTAGACAACACTATGAATCTAACAAACAAAATGATGCAAGAAATGTGCATTCAATTTAAAATTAAGCATCAGATTTCGATACTATACTGTTCAAGATAAATGAGGGGTAATGGAGACAAAAAATAAGAATATAAAGAAAATTATGGGAAAAATAGTTGACACTTAGAAGAATCGGCATAAAAAGTTACCTTTTTCCTTTTATGCTTATTGGACTTTAATTTGCACCTCCACAGATGCTACTCCATTCTCACTAGTTTATAAAATGAAAGTTGTATTATTAATTGAGGTTGAAATTCCCTCTCTTTAAATGTTAATGGAAGTTGAGTCAGAAAGGGTTTAATGGGTTAGGACCTGGTATGAGTAGCTGAACTTTATAGAAAAAAGGAAGGCTAAAAAAAATTTTGCCATTAGCATATGCATCAAAAAAGGATGAATAGGGTTATGACAAGAAAGTCCACCCTAGACAATTACATGAAGGCAAGTTAGCATTTAAGCAGATCTTCCCTATCTAGAAGGATTCCCAAGGGAAGTGGACTCTAAATTAGGAAAAACCATAAATAGTTAAGAGAGCTTTCTTAATAAAGGCATTTATTCTTTTAGAAATAGATGCGAATGATTTACCCAACCCTATGAAGAAATATTATTCCTAAATAATAATAATAATAATAATAATAATAATAATAATAATTAAAGGATTTAACCTAAAAACCTAAATAGGCATGCTAAAACAAAAAAAAAAAGTTCAAATGAAAACCTGTAAGGGCATTCCAAAACCTAAAAAGCTTTGAGTTAAAAACCCAAAAGTGTGGCCTAAGTGTCACAACGGGGTAACATTCATGCTCAAGAAGTTATGTTTAGAAAATAGGGCATGGTCAAATCTAAAGAATTTTTAGATTGATGCTAAACAAAGTAATTATCTAAAACAAATCTAAAAGGAGTTAGGCCAAAGAATTCACAGATTGTACATCAAAAACATCAACAATTCAAAAAGCCTATCTAGGGAACTTTTGTTTTCTATTATTTACCATACTTTGTACCTCTTTGTTATAATAGTAGCAAAGTTATGTGTTACATAATCTCTTACCTATTCTTATAACATACTCCATGTTGCATCATATTTGTTATTGAAATTAAATGATTATTGACAAATTGAAAAATTTATAAATGAGAAGATTTCTAAGTATTACTTTGAGGAAAATTAACATTTACTAGGAAATTAGCATGCATTTCAAGATACCTTAAAATTGCCAAAAAGTATGAAAATCGTCAACAGTATGAACTTAAGATAACCAGATGAAAAGAAAAACCAATTCTAAAATATCACATCTTAAAAGGGTAAACGGAAATATTCTTAGTGTGTCCTCCAAAAAATGCTTTTAAGTAATGAAAGACTAACTTCTAGTTGCCTAAAGAAAGCAAAATAGTACGGAAGCAGAATGTGCAAAAGAATGGGTGCATCAATGCAGTTAGATTTGAACTCATGGTATGATCACGTATTTTCATTATTAGGAAAACATGCATTTGCATTAGCATTTGAATGTGCAACACAATATAGATTGACTAATGTCTTGTTTTTGAATAGTACACTATGGAAACAAGGATCACTACGGTATGAACTCTAAACTGTTAGAAGTCTATTTTCTAAGTCAAACCCATTTTCTCAAAATAGGTCGAGCCCTGAGATTTCCATTGAGGTGGTCTTTTCATTTTTAGTTCAAACTTGTTTTCTCAAAATGTGTCCAGCCTTGAGATTTGCTGTCCAAGTTCTTTTTTAAGTTAAATCTATTTTCTCAAAATGGGTCAAGCCTCGAGATTATTGTTGAGGCCTTTTTGTTTCCTCCGTCAAACTTGTTTTCTCAAAAAGGGTTAAGCCTTAAGATTATTGTTCTTTTTAAGTTGGAGTTGTTTTCTTAAATTGGGTTCAGCATCGAGATTGTTGTCGAGGTCTTTTTCCATTTTTTAGGTCGAACTAGTTTTTAAAATCGGAGGAGCCTCGAGACCATCGCTGAGTTCTTTTTGTTTTTGTTTTTCTTTGTTTCCCAAATCAAACTAGTTTTCTCAGTTACATTCTAGAATCAGGATCTTATAATTTTATTGTTAAAAAAAATTTCCTGAACAAAATTGTTATCTATGGTCTTTGCCTTGTTTTTAATTCTTAGCAATAAGAGAAGAGGGGTTGTGGTCTTCATAACTTACTTTTTAATAGTACATTCACCAAGAATAATGGAAGAACTGGAGATTAGAAATTTCAAATAAGGCTAGACAAATTTCTAGCAAATTCAGAATAGCAAGCAAGATGGAATCAATGTCGGTTATCTGTTTATTTTCTTCTTGCCATTCCCTATCTTGTTGGAATTCCAGGGCGAATGTTTTAATGCAGTTCGATCCAGGAGAATGAAACCATTTTATTTTGAAAAATGTGAAAGCGAAATACGGGTTGTGCTCAGATTATTAAAGATTGATGGAAGAACAAGCTGTTTTAGGAAAAAAATAAAGAGGTGAGTAAGGCACTCAAAACTTGGAATGATGTTTCTTTCGAGAATGTTGATAAGCAACTAAAAGAAAAAAAAAATTCAATCTTAGTTATAAAAGGCACCCTAGGCTAGGGATGTTAATAAAGTGAAGGATTTAAAGAATAAGCTTAATGAACTTTTAATTCAGAAAAAAAATGTGTTGACATCAATCTCAAGTTAGGTAGTTAAAGTATAGAGGTCAAAATACTTAATTCTTTCAAGGGAAAATGACAATTAGGTCATATAAGAATAAAACAAAAGAATTAGAGATGAGTAGGGGAATTTGAGATCTGGATTTAATCAGGTTAAATAAATAGCGAGTGATTTCTTTCAAAAGCCGTTTTCATCATCCAATCTAATAGAATTGATAAAGCTTTGACAAAAATTCACACAAAGATTAGTAGCGACATGAATGATTTTTTGTCCATGCCATTTACAACACTTGAAGTTAAAGAAACCTTGTTCCCAAATAAGAACAACAAAATTCTCGGATTCCGATAATTTGTTTATTTAATAAAAAATATTGAAATTTGTTAGGTAATGATGTGACATAGGCACTTTTCAATTTCTTGAATAATGGAGATCTTTCTCTTAATATTAATCATATTTTTATTGTGTTAATTCCAAGCGTCCACCGTCAAAGGAGATGTCACATGTTAGGCCCATTTCTCTATAAATGTGTTATATAAACTAGTTAGTAATCCTCTAGCTAACAGACTAAAGGTTATTATCCCTGGGGAAGTTTCAGAATCTCAGAATTTTTTTTTTTTTTACTGAATTGGTTGATCACACAAATGTCCTTTTACGAGCTTGTTCATGCCCTTAAAAGCATAAGATCTGGTTAAGAAGGACACCTAGCTATGAAATTAGATTTGACTAAAGCTTATGATAGAATTAGATACTTTTCAAAAGCCATAATGAGGAAGATAGGGTTAAATGAAAAATATATTACTTTGATTATGACTTGCGTATTATCTGTCTCTTTCTTAGTATTAATAAATGGTATCTAAGGTGCTCAGTATAAGCCAACGAGAGGCTTGAGACTTGGTGATCCTTTATCTCCATATTTGTTTGTCATATGTGCTGAAGTTCTTTCTTCCCTTCTTCACTAGGCAGAGGAAGTTCATTTATTTTCTAGTCTGTAAATTTGTCAGACAACCCTAAAGGTATCCTATTTATTCCTTGCGAATGATATTCTAATTTTTCCTAGAATTACCATAGAAGACTGTGCCATAATTATGAGCATAATCGATTTGTACGGGGCTACTTCAGGTCAGAGGGTAAATTTTCAGAAATCATCTATCCTTTTTAGTCCCAATGTTCCCCCAAACAGGAAATTCTAAATATCTCTGGTGCGTCGGATTTTTATTGGGGCTTTTTCTGAAAATTACTTTGGCCTCCTTATATGATAGAACGGTCAAAATATGTAGCATTTCAGTCATTGAAAATCAGAATTTGGTGAAGAACCCAAGGGTGGAAAAAGAAGTTACTTTCAAGGGAGGCAATGTTATCCTTATCAAAGCTGTTGCTTAGGCAAATTCCAATGTATACTATGTCATGCTTCAAAATCCCGAGGTCTTCATGCAAAGAGCTAGGTAACATGATGAGTAAAATTTGGTGGGGAAATCAAACAGATGCCAAGAAAATTCATTAGATTGGTTGGGATAAATTATGCTGGCTTAAAAAAGAGGGAGTTGTGGGTTTTGGAGACTTGCATACTTTCAATCCAGCTATGTTAGCCAAACAATGCAGGTGAATTTTATTCTTTCTGGATTCTCTGATGGCTCAAATCATAAGGGTGGAAATCCGTCTTTTACTTATAATGGTGCAAATATTTTCCCAATGTTCGCGTTTTGATGCCTATAATGGTGCAAATCCGTCTTTTATTTAGCGAAGTACTCTGAAGGATGAAGGGTGTTCGACGGGTTTTTCTTTAAGGATGGGGGATGGTATTTAATTAAAGTTGTCAGTATAATATCAATGAATGTATTATTTTTATTTTGATATAAGTATATATTAATATTAATATATTTTATTGTATCATTTCAAGTTTATAGAAATTGGAATATTTTTAATTTATATAAATAAAAAATATTTTTAAATATAAATTAAATAAATTTTATATATTAAATATTTATTAATTATATATAATATTCTAAAAAAAATTTCATTAACTATAAAAAGATCAATATTAGTAAGGTCAAAATTTTTTAATAATCGTTAAATTTATGAATAATTATGTATAATATGCATCAAATTTACGAGTAATTATGTGTTATGTTTATTAGATAATTGATTTGACTTTTTTTTACAAACTTATATTATGTACCGACTGGTACAGCTATTTTCAACTGATACCACTGAAACAGGTCAATATCTATTGGTATGATTGGTATAAACTAAGATCGAAACGAAATCAACTATCATTAATAATATTATATGTCAAAATTGATATCTATCGACTAGTATAACTTGTATCGATACAGTACCGATAATACTGAATTCAATAAATTATTTATGATAATCCCTAGAGCCCAAATGGCAATGATTTCAAAGTTTCTACTCCACCTGTGCATGACTTCATGATTGAGAGTGTCCTAATTGACAATTCACTAATTTTGAACTTTGCCCCTTCGACATGGTAATAATGTCCATAATCTTTATTAGATACATGATCTGGAAAGAGTCTTTTCGGTGAAATTTGCGTATTGCGTGGCATGGCAGAGCTGTATAACACGAGTAGAAAATAATGAGTATGGTTAGGATAGGCATGCTTTGATGTAAAATTATGCAACTTAATGAAGAGCAGTTTAGAAGTTACAGGTGCCACCGAAAGTGAGTTTTTACTTGGTGGTTAGCCAGCAATATCCTCCCAAATGCCAAAAAAAAAAAGTGCGTGGTAGAAGGGGTGTTATTTGTTTGGAGCCGTGTTGGAATATGTTAACCATTTGTTTTGCACCTATGAATATGTACTCCATGTATTGCAAGAGTTTGGAATAACTTTTCGAATGAATATGAGTAAGGAAGGCTGGCTATGAAGTCTCAGCTCAGGTTTTTTAGGACTAGATAATATAGAGAGAAATTTTGTGGTTCTGTGCTAGCACGAAACCTTGACCAAGGGAAATCAAATTTAGCAAGGTAAGAATTTACTTCCAAGTTCACAGGTAGCTATGAATGCAACTTTGGATCTTCAACCTTATAAAGATCCAATGATTGATAACCGGGAGTGGTAGCAGGGAGAAATTGAGTAAGCGAGACGGCTGAAACCACTTGAGGGCTTTTATTAAAACAAATGTGGATATAGCTGTGATTGATAGGGAACAATTATGGGATAGCATGGGGAAGTTTATTGCCACAAAGTCAATGAAGGTTCAAAGGAGCGGGGATATCCATCAAGGAGGATGTTGGATGCTAGGGAGGGACTTCTATTTGCAGGGGAATTGGGCTTTATGAATGTGATTCTCGAAGGGGATGCAAAAAACGTTTATTCATTTATTAGGAATCATGTTAATTTCTCTTACAGTGATGCATTCTTCAAGATGTCTCTCTGTTTGCCTCTTGATTTAAAAGGTTGATTGTCAATACATTTCTAGAACTTTAATAAAGTTGCTGATTTATTTGCAACCTTTGTTAATTCTTCAATAATTGGGACTTGGTTAGAGGTCTTTCTTTGCAGTAGTCTGGATGATTTGTGTTTTGATGCTTATGGAGAATGAAACTGCAATTTGAACCTAAAAAAAAAAAAAGGATATTTATTGTAAAATATGGAAAAACATAATTAATTGTTTGATTTTTTTCTTTACTTTATAATTTTATTTGATTTCTTTGTACTTTCATTAACTGTCAAATAACTCGTAATATCAAACTCAATTAGAAACGTCATAAATAATATAGATTTAAATTGATTTTCAACAAGCACGAAAAAATCAAAATTCATCAAATTTATAATAAAAGACTAAAATCATTAAATTAAATTAGTAAACAAAATCAAATTTAGACATTTCTCTTAAAAATTTATACATCCAAGTTAAATTATACATTTTCATTCATGGGCTTAAGACAACACTATAGTTAATTAATCATTCTACACCTAACACTATTATACCTGAAATGATTATACAATATAAATTTGATATGAAAACATAATTAAAATATGATATGACATAAAAAAATGACCATTACACAAATACATGAATATCTCAGAGTCTATTGAATATGAATTATTAATATATCAAAATTTATATAATATATAAAGCATTTTTAAATACGATTCTGATACAAAAAAAATTTAAACTTGACATGAATTAGGGGTACATGAATTGCCAAGTATCATTCCCAAAACAAATAAAGAATACTAGAGTAGGCACACCGAGTGAGTAAAGAAATGAAAGTTAAGAATAGGTAGAAGGAAGTTATTTGGTAGTTATTAATTAAAAAAGTCGATAACCTTTAGAATATATATTTTTAACTTGAGAAATATTAAAAACATAAATATCTTCACAAATATTATGACTGGTATTGCTTGTATCACGAGTGAATCTTAATTGTTTTATAATTTTTTGATGATATTGTAATATATTTTACAAATAAATAAATTTAGTAAAATAAGTATTATTAAAGTTTTTATTAACATATAAAGTTTATATAATTTGTAAATTATAAAGGTTATTATTTTTAATGTTAATGTAGTATTGAGTTAAAAATTTTAATATAAGTTTAAACTCTTTTTGATTTATCAAATAAATTTATTTACCTTATAAGATTAATCAAAAAAATTAAAACTTTAAAATAAAATAGATTAATGTAAATCTTGACTTTTTTTTTTGTTTATTATCAAATATATTTATTTAAAAAGCCTTTAAATAAAATTAAAATTCTTACATATAAACTTAGATAAGTTTTCATGATATTAAAATAATTTACAATGGCAATTTAAAAATGTAGTAAACATTAATGGGCATTTTTATACAAATATTACAAATTTTTTATTTATTTTTCGATTTACGGTACATTTCAAATTAATTCCTAAAATGTGCTTTTTTTTTTCTATGTGTATTGAGAACTTGTCATTGTGTTCTTGGGTTGTTTGGAACTTGCCATACAATATGGCGAGTTCCTAACGAGGCACCCACTAAATGATAGTGAGTTCCCGCTTTGGAAAAAATTATAAAAAAGTGAAATAACAAATAATTATTAAATAAAAATAAAAGTAAAAGATATAAAAAGATTAAAATTACTTATCTACCCTTCTTTGGTCTGTTGACCGAGTCTCCCCCATATATATATATATATATATATTACATAAATTATGTATAAATATATAAATTATCTATCGTATCAGAAATAATCTGATTTTCTATGCATATATACTAAATTTAATATGCTCACACAACATACCCAAAACTCACAATAACTTTAAACTATCAGTATATATCATTACTATCATATCAAATATTTATCCAAGTATAAATCCAAAATTGTATCATTTATCTTATTCTTATAAAAAAAAGAAAAATATATGTTGGAAAATCACATTCTGACATGACAGATAATATTTGAGTAATAACTACTAGATTTTTTTTTGAACCCAAGAGATGCGACGGATGCATAGAAAATTAGGTTCCTTATAATATGATAGATAATTTATATATTCATACATAATTTATGTTAAAAATATATATATGAGAGAGATTCGATTAGCAGACCGAAGAGAGGTAGATAGATAATTTCAATCTCTTATTAATAATTTTAATAAGTATCACTTTCTTCTTTGAAATTATTTTTTTTACTCTCACTTTTGTTTACTAACTATTTGTTAATTTCACTTTTTTGAAATTTTTCTCCTATTTGGGTTGGAAACTCATCATAAGAGATGGCGAGTTCTTAGCCGTTCAAAACTTGTCGTTTTTGATGCTAAGTCCTTAGTGCTAGTTTCATCCCTTGTTGAGAACTTGCCATACTATATGGCGAGTTATCAACAAATAAACTCGCCTCTCTCATGACGAGTTCTCAGCATTTTTTTACATATTTTGGAAATTAATTTGAAAATCGATGAAAATCAAAAAAATAAAAAAATTATAATATTTGTATAAGAACCTCACATTAATGACTATTTTCATCAAATACAAAGATTCTCCACAACCGTACTTTTATATATACTAGTATTTGTTATCATATACTTTTACATAAGAATAATCATTTATTTATCTATTTTTATATTTAATTTTAGATTTTAAAAATATGTACATTAACTAAAAGTAGTATTAACAAGTATGGTTTATTTCATGAACAAATTGTATTAAATTATTATGAAATTATTTATTTTTATATTTTTGAAAAATTAATTACAAAGATAAAAAAATAATGTAAAAATGTAATTCCTTTCTACTTATATTAAATAAATTATTTTAATTTTCAGTTAAGTGAAAAATTAAACTTTTAAGATAAAGTAATTTTATATAAACATTTTTGTATTTATTATCAAAATAATTTTCTTAACGAAAGTGTTTTTAATAAAATTAAACTTTTGTACTGGTAAACCAGATAAATTTATTAATAGTGAAAAAAAAAAGATTATAGCAGCAATTCATAATATAGAGAACTATAATGATTATTTTAATCAATTCAAAACATTCATCATATTCGTACTTATATATATATATATATATATATTGTAGATATATTTTTATGGGACATAGACTTGAAAAAAATGGTAAGAATAAATAAAAAATTATTTGGTGGCTACTGATCGAAAAGGAAGTTGATAGTCTTTAGCATATTTATTTTTAATTTAAAAATATTAAAAACATAAATATTTTTATAAATTTATATTTCTTATATGTAACTTGTAATATATCTAAAGTCTATGATTATACATATTCAATCATCAAAGCCTAGGCTTTTTTATGTAAATAATATAAAATATTTTTTTATTTTCAGAGATGAGCTATTTTCAGTTATTTATCGAAATAGGGTAATTTTGTAAATTAATTGAGAAATCATCATTTCAAATGATGATTTCTCAAATTATAAATTTGAGTTGAAAAATCACCAAATCAGATAGCAATTTCTCAGCTTGTTATAAGAAATCGTCAAATGAGATGGCGATTTCTTATCAATTACGATCAATTGCAAATCCGATGACTGAAATTTGGTAAATCAATTGAGAAATTGCCATATCACAAGGTGATTTCCTAGCATGGATTTTTTTTTCTTGGTTTTTTTTTTTAGAAATCATCAATTATGTGACAATTTCATATTTTGTATCACAATTTATAAGTTTTTAGCTTTTATTTATGTTCGAAAGTACGTAACTAATGTATGAAAATTAAATTTTTTTCACTAAAATAAGTTAGTAAGACTAATGCAAAATGATCAAATTTTTTCTGATATAAAATAAATTGATGAGACTACTGTATAGGAATCAAATTCCTTTAGATATGAAATAAATTGATAAGACTAATGCATGGGAATCAGATTCTTTCTGATATGAAATAAGTTGATGAGACTAATGCATGAGAAAGGTGATTTCAGCTGATATGAAAAAATTGATAAGACCAATGCATCAGAATCAGATTTTTTTCGATATAAAATAAGTTGATGAGACTAATGAATGGCTTATAAATGTCAAACTACAAAGATTAGACTAGTGAATAGGACAAATGCAGACATTTTGAATGGGAAAAAAATTTATCATTGTCATTTTCATTCTCAGCTGTGATTGTTGTTTTCTCAGTTTTGTGATAGTGCTTCTTCATTCTCTTCTTTTCTTTCTTAGTTTTCAATTGTTAGCATTTTGTTTAAAGTTATTTCCATCTTACTAACATGAGTAATAGATTTGTTGCACTTCTCTATTCTAATAGAGAAATTGTTAACAATGAAGAATGTGTTACCTTTCAAAATGACCATCATAGAACTATCAAAATTAACAAAAACATTACAATAAAGGAATTGAAGGTAAAAATTGATTCAAAAATCAAAGCTACAAGCAGAACTAGAATATCAAATGCTAAGTATAGGCTTCATATTTCTATGGAAGAAGAATGCTTCCGATATAGGATGTCCCTTGTTAAAGATAATGATGATGTCAGATACATGTTTGATGTTCATCAGCAATTTTCTAATATTGGTGTAATTTAGCTATATGCCAACTTTGAGGATATACATCATGATGTTGAAGCTTCATATATGCTAACTACAGATGCACATATGTCATGGCCGTTTGAGAATCCTGAATGTCAACCTCTTTTAGATACAAAAGTGGTAATGAATAATTTGTATGAATCTTCTCATTATTCATATCTGCCACCAATAGTTTCAAGCTATGAAGATGATGAGCCAAACAATTTTATAATGATAAACTCTCTAATTAGAGGTGTTGAAATGGAACATGGAGGGCCAAGTTCATTTGCTGCTGATCCTAAAGCATCATATGGAGCCCATGGCGATTATGTTGTTGACTTTAGTGAACCAAAAAATTATGTTTGCTGCTGATCCTAAAGCATCATATAGAGCCCATGGCGATTATGTTGTTGACTTTAGTGAACCAAAAAATTATGTTGAAGTAGATGATAGTGATGATAACCATGATCCATGCCCAAATATCGATGGTGATATCAATGTTTCTCATTTGTCATCATTAGTGGAGCTAACGATCTTCTTCATCAGTATGAACCACCTCTCCATATGTGCAGCCTCGATCTAGAAGCAATGTATGTAGCAAAATTTTTAGAATATGCTCAAACATTAGAGTTTTTCAACAAGCTGGAATCCATTTAGTAGTGAGCTTTACATTGGGATGCTGTTCACAACAAAAGAGGCCATGGTTTCTGCTATAAAGCACTACAATATCAAGAACTCTGTAGATTACAGAGTAGTAGAATTCATCGCCAACCAAATACCATGGCCAGTGTACCATGCGTGGCACCGATTGTAACTAGAGTATAAGGGCAAGATTATTAAAGAAAACATAAGTATGGGAGATTAGAAAGTATAATAGGCCTCACACTTGTTCATTGGGGCATATTTCACAAGATCATATAAAACTAGATTCCAACATGATATGTTCATGCATCTTGTCCTTGGTACAAGCAATTCCAGCCATTTTCGTCTCAATTTTGGTTGTTGAGATACGAAATAAGTATGAATAGATGACCTCCTATAGGAAAACGTAGATAGCAAAGTAAAAGGCAATTGTTCAACTCTATGAAGATTAAGATAAATCATATAATGATCTTTCGAAATGGTTAGGTGCAATGCAATATTTTATTCTTGGCACAATAGTGGAATTACAAACTGTACCTGCATACGATGGTCATCAAATGGTGCAAGGTATAGGAATTTTCCATCAACTTTTTTGGACATCCAAGTCTTGCATTGAAGGCTTTTCCTTCTGTAAACTTGGTGTCCAAGTAGACGGTACATTCTTATATGGAAAATACAAAGAAACATTACTGTTAGTTGTTGCACAAGATGGCAATTGAAACATAGCACTAATTGCCTTTGCCATTGTAGAGGGTTAGACAAAAGAGGCATGGTCATTTTTTCTGAACAACTTATGTAGATATATAGTTAGACAACTTGGGATAAGCTTAATATTTGATCGATATGAATCCATAAAATTTGTGATCAGAGAACTAGGTAGTGCATGCAAACCTTCGCGTGCATATTCTGTATACTGCATTCGACATATTGCAGCCAACTTCCTGAGGAGGTTTAACAATAAGAAGTTGCATCGACAAGTTGTTAATATGGGTATGTAATCGCATTTATGATTATTTACTCTCTTACAATCTTATCAATTTTAATGTTTATCTATCAGTTGTTAATAAGTTCAAAAATTATCATATTATTTATTTAGCGTCCGAGTCGTGACAACCTCATTTTCAATGGTAGCAGGAAAACTTTTGTGCAGAAAATGCAAAAACGATCAATTGGATCAATAGGATCCCATAGGAGAAGTAGGTATAATCATATGATGAAAGAACACGATATGGACATATGACGACGACCTTGGTTAAATATATAAATTTGGTATTGAAGGGGACTCATCATCTTCCTATAATCGCTTTGGTGAAAGCCATATATTTTAGATTAGCAGAATCATTTAAGTTAATAAGGAACAAGCAAATTGCAATGAAGGCAACCGAGCATAATTGTTGTGAAACAGTCACAAATGCCATGCAAGAAAATTAAAGAAAAGCTAACTCACACCTTGTTCAGGGGTTTACATAAACAGATCAATCTTTCTTGGTTGATGAGTTAGAAAACCCCCAAGAGAGAATTATGGCTTCGACATACAAAGTAAATCTTAATAAGAGGTGGTGTGATTGTGGGAAGTTTCAAGCACACAGATACCCATGTTCACATGTTGTTTTGCTTGTACTCATATCCATATTGATTGCATGCTATATGTGGACAATGTTTATAGACTAGAGACTATAAACAATGTTTATTGACATGAGTTCCAAACCATCGGGAATGAAGCTTATTGGCCGGAATCCTAATCCAGAAATAAGGAGAGATCCCAAAGCTCAACCAAAATCAAGTCGAATTCGTAATGAAATGGATCTTATGGAGAGAGGCCAACCAAAGTGTTGTGGACTATGTAGGAATGAAGGCCATAACTAAAAGAATTGCCCTTATCAAGTTGGCACATCGGGGGAAAGTCACATCATTGATTATCAGTTTATGATTATATTACGTATAATTAACTGTTTCTATGTGTAAAATTTATCACTTTCAATTTCATGATGTAAACGTTATTTTTTTAATGAAATGTAATTGAAATTATTTTTTTATTTATCTTGCAACATAAATAATAGAGACACATATTATAGAAAATAATATAATTACTATTATAAAATATCTTTAAGATATAGTTATTAATTATGGTAATATAATAATAATGATATAATGCATTAAACATGTTACCTACATAATTATTCTAATATAAATTATATCAATGTAATATACATAATACAAAAAATTTTATTAATTATCTTCCCACATAAGAAATATAAAAAAAATTACAATACAAATGTGTAACATTTATAGCATTGTATAACACCCTAAAATTGCATAACTATAAAACTATAAGATTATAAACTGTATAATATAAGTGAATAATACAAGTTTATATCTATTAATGGGAAGCCTTATCGCGTGATGTAGAACAACAATGCGGGGCTCTCCTATTACGTAGCTGCAATACTCTTCGTTCAACATTTTCATCTTCATTGCCACATACGTCTTTAGTTTGACGTCTTTGGGCTCTTACTTCCACCACTAGTGCTTCTTCTTCAGTGGTTTCTTCCTGAGTCAGCATAGAATCCATATGTTTGCTCATAACCCTAGTAATGTCCGCCATATCAAAAAACCTTAACCCACTACCCATGAAAGTAGTCCGTGGTAGGCCAAAATTAGGGAGGGTACCATTTTCCAAAGGGGTTTCAAACCGATATATGCTTCTCAGGCATGCTTCTGGTGACATAAGAGTCAAAAGGTTGGCATCTAACCTATTGGTGGGCAGCTCTAGCTGACAACACCTATCATCATTACCTTCACCATGATTGAATGAATACCTATGACTGGATGATACCCCACGCTCTGGTTCAAGATGACTGAAGGACATCCTAGGTGCATTGGTATCATCAACCTTTGCTGAAATAGGTTAATTCATCCTCTAACTAAATCCATGTCATCGAGTACACCTGTAAAGCTCCATAGGAGGGCTTGGATTTGAAGTTCGTTAATAATGTGAGCTACACTCCACATCATAAAGTTTCCATTATGGGAAAATAAGTGATCGACCATGAGTATAAAACTATCTGATGTATTCATCTGATGGTGAGAAATTATTAGACACAGTTTCAGGACCCTGAACAATTTGTCTGGAATGTTTTCTCTAAAATCGGATCAAATTTGCATGCCTTTCAGCCTAATTTTATGCATGATTACCTCACATATCAACTCTATGAACTTCGTCAAGGTTTACAAATGGTTGGAAGATTGCTTGTTGCACCCCAAATTGGCATAAAACCCTATCAGACTAGTGCCATTCCATAATCTGAAAACATATTAATGCTATGTTTGCTCTCCAGATGTGGCGATTTTGGAAGGTTTTTAATGGGAGGCATTTCATAATTTCATCTGCAATATATGGCCTCCATAGAAACTGTGAAATAATAGATAAAAATTAATACTGATCATATCCAATAAGTTAGCTTAAAAATGCATGTACTTAAGGTAAATTATTACCAAATTTTTCGTATTATGTCTTATACGATCCAGTCATTCTAATGCTTTCAACGTTTATAGTTGTATGACCAAACTACTTCGGACTGCACCATCTGTTCAAATTCATGTAAAATATGAATAACCCCTATGTAAATATAAGTTTTAGAAGATAAATATAATACTTATATTTATTACCTTAACGCAAGCGGATACACATAATTTTCTCTAACTATCGGCGTAAGAAATGGAAGCCGGTACCATGCCTATGACTGCAGCAGCATTAAACAGCTACCTCTGTAATGTGTCACCCCAATTGTTGTATGATAGAGTTCCCTATACAAGAACCCTAAACATGCAGAACCCCAGCTATACTTCCTTACTGCATTCAAATTTGCCAAATGTGAAAGATAAATCAAATGTATCGGATTTTCAGATTTATCGGGCGTTAAAATTCCACCAATAACATGTAAAATATATGCTAGAGTAGCGGATTCCAGTTGTCATTCAGTTGCATGTTCAGGGATATAATGAAATATTTCTACCAACCAAGTCATTTTGATAGTTGAACATTGAATGAAGTTTTCGGGAGAGATCATGCCTAACAATTCTTCGAATAAAGCCTCTCAGTATAACAAACTTTCCCCTATTACCTCCTTCCCATCAATTGGTAGACCCAATTGAAGTGCAACATCCTCTAGTGTGATTGTGCATTCATCACATGGAAAATGAAATGTATACGTCTCATGCCTCCATTTTTCAACCAACGCACGTATTAGTCCTACCTCATATTGACAGCGGTTAACTAAAGTTGCATGGTAAAATCTGGTTCTTCATAAATAGTCTTTAATTAATGGATTCGATGGTTCAAAGAGAGAATGAGCTCCTTTTATAAAGGGCTCCCTCTGTCCCTCCATCAAGCAAAGGTTACAGGTAAAATACCCATGACCTTTGAGGAATATGACAGAAGTCATACCTCTCTGTAAAGGTTGCAAAGTTTTGACCCTTATAATTTAACAAAAAACAAAAAGACAAAAAAAAATTTCTCATGTTGGGAAATCACCATATGATTTGGCAATTTCCCGCTTATGTTGTGATATGGCGATTTCTCAATTACTTTTCCAAATTTCAGTCACTGGATTTGCAATTGATCACAATTGATGAGAAATCGCCATCTCAATTGATAATTTCTTATAACAAGTTGAGAAATCGCCATCTGATTTGACGATTTTTCAACTAAAATTGAGAAATTGTCATTTCAAATGGTGATTTCTCAATTAATTTAAAACATTAACCTATTCCAGTAAATAATCTGAAAATGATTAATTTTCGTAAATAAAAAAATTGTATATTATTTACATAAAAAAGCCTCAAAGCCTAATTACCATTAAATAATAAAATATTAATATAAAAATTATTTTTAATATCTAATCTATTTTTTAACTGCAAAATGTGTTACGGGTCAGTCAAACTTGGTCTAACTGGAACTTGGATAAAAGAATAAAAAAATCAAGTTTTTGCTTCATAAATAAATTTATCTTTGACTGAGTTAATATCATAAATTAACTAAATTAATTTATTTGTTTTTTTTGGGCCAGGAAACATCAATTTATTAGTTAAGGAAATTATATAAAAGCAAATTAATAATATAATGAAACTAAGATACTAAAATATTTTAATTTTAAAAGATAACTGTCATAAAAAATTATTTTTTTTTTAAATATCATTTATTTCTTAAAAAATAATTATTCACTAAAACTATTTCTTATTTATTTTTAACTTTTTTTTCTTTTTAAAATACAATTCAAATATAAAAAAAAAACTTATTTTTCACTATTATGGATGAGAAATTTTAGAATAGCTAGGATGCCAAATATGCAAACACCTATCTTTCTCCTTTTGACCAATGATTTTCATAATAATTACTTTACGAAACGGAAAATCGGCAAATCGCACGATCCCTTGCGATTCATCTATACGATTGTCTCGCAACCCTTGACGATGCCGCTCGGAGTCGAACTTTCTTACTGTTTCTGCTTTTTTTTTTTTTTTTCTGTCGCAAGTCTTCAATTTCTTGGTGCTATCTGCATAGCAACTAAGAAAGCCTCTTTCTTTGTTCCTAAAGCAAATCCATGGATAACAGTTCATGGTTAACTACCTGCTCTGATGATGATGAAAATGTAAGTAGTTATAAACAAAATAAAAAATATATATTTATTTTTACATCTATTTCTTATGTTTTTACCCACAGTTCACCTTTTACTTGACCACTAGACTTTGCTAAAAGCAGATTAAATTCTATTATTCATTTTGTTTATCCTGTGTATTTACTTTGTACAATTTCTCAAATTATTTCGCATTTTTTACGTTATAGATTGATGAGGAAACTTAATAATCTTCATCTTTTTAGACTAACAGATATGATTTCCAAGATATCTTAGGGCTTGTTACCATGGGTGAACTTTTTATTTCTTTTGAGAAAAGAATATAGAAATTGAAGCCATGCTTCATTTTGATCGCATAGGTGTCTAGGTTTGGGTTTTTCCAGGGTGCGGACCTACCTTTGCAGTGCCTAAGCTGGCTTCAAAGCAATTATCAGCCTGGAATAAGCAATGGGGTAGTCCCAAACCAGGCTGCAGTAAGCACAGCCCAAGCATCTCAACCTCCTAACAATTCAAACGCTTCTACATTGAAAAGAAATTCATCATGTTTATCTGAATCCGAACGAGTTCAGAGGAAAAGGGAAACTGATCGAGCATATCGGGAAAGATGTAAGGTGAGTGTATCATCTCTCTTCATCTCATTTCTCTTGCAAGAATTTGGATCCAGAGGAATATGCCTTAGGAAAAAGAGATTGAATATCATGCAGTTTTCATTCTGATTTTTGTTTTTGGACACTGGAGATAGAATATGAACCAGACCAAATTTTAACTTTATTACTAATTTAATTACCATACATTTTGTAAGAAATTTAACTTCGATTTTCCTAATCTAAATATGCAAGTAGACAGATCTAAAGAGTCTCTTTCAAAGTGTTGTTGAATAAAAGAAGGAATTATTAAATGCATTGAACCAGACCATAAATATTGGAGTTGATTTTGTTCAGTTTTGGCTTTTTCATTGGAAAATCAAATCTTTCATGAGTTCTCTATCATTTTACTTCAATTTTTATTCATTTTTTCTTCCAGAGTAGGTCATGAGAGAAGCATTAGAGTTTAGAGAAGTGAGGGAACAAAAAGGGAGTTTTAAAATCAGAATCTCAATGTCTGTAACAATTTTGTTCCTCCTTTTTTATTTATTTATTGACGAGGATTGGGAGTAGGGATGGGTAGTTTTGAGTAAGGAATAATTTTTTTTTTTCCTTTCATCCTTTCTACACAGACTCGCAAGGTGGAAATGCGATTGAATTTGGATACGCTAACTGGAGAAAATGAATCCTTAAAGAAAGAGAATGTATCCATAAAAAGGGACAATGCTTTGATGAATCAAACTTTGAGAGATAAAGCAAAAGAGATTGGTCGCTGGAGGAGTGATCTTTTTGGGTTGAAGTGCAAGCATCAGAAGCAAAATGTTGTCCTGCAAACACTTTCCGGGCTTTTAGTAAGTCTCCACTTTCTATACTCCATATATATGCTAATCATTTTTTATTCCACTTGAGAAAATAATGGTTAGACTCCTCAGTGGTTATAATAGAGAAAAGATACTGGAAGTAGTCAAGGTACCGGCTAAGTTGCTACGACTGTTCTTTCTTATTTAAGTACTTATGTGCAACACATATTCATCAAACACGAGGATGAAGGACTAACTCTCTAAATATACGGAGACAGTTGGAAAGAATTGAATCTATCAATTTAGAAGAAATACCCTTATACTGTCACCATTAACTCTGAGAAACGCAGGTACTAGTGATATTAGAATAATAGTTTAACTTAAATTTGAGTATTTATACTATTTAAAACTTGTTAGGTTGAGTTGGTATTATGAGTTAGATGATATCAATTTAGTTGATTAGTTTATTAATTAATCAAAAAAATTTATAAAATATTTTATTAAATTAAGACTAGATATGTAAATTCATTTTCTTTTTCAAATTAGAATTAAGTAGAAAGCTACTCTCATTTTGTAATTGCTCATTTTAACTACCCCTTATCTTTATATATATTTTAAAATTTTGCATTATTCTTTTTGATTTAAAATACTACCTATTTTCATATGATAAAAAAAAAACCCTCACATTTTGGTTCAATTATTTTATTGCTCACGTATTGAGTGCCACAGGATATAGTATCTATGTATGATAGTTACTGTATTAGAAGCATTTAATCACAATTTAATTTGTTTTTTTTGGGGGCGGGGGTAAAGGAGCGGTAATAACCATTTTAACTGCATACGCTGGTGGCCTCATTATCCCCATTATCATGGATTTAAGAAGTAGTGGCTTAGCGGTGTCACAGCAGCTATTTCGTGGTAGTTGCACCTCGCGACTGCTAAATGCGTAAAAAACGGTGTGAAATTTTTTCACACCCATAATGGCTGCGATCACTGTAAAATGGTGGCAAAACAGAAAATGCGGCCATAATCGAACCCTATTTTCGCTACACTGTTTCTCTCAAAAAATGTCATGTCTTACAATATCACACAAAAACTTCTTCTTCTTTTTTTTGTTTTCTTGTACTCAGAAAGAAAAGTGCCATAAACGCCCCGAAAACTTAAAAACAAACCCAAGACCCAGATCAAACACAGAATCACAAACGAAAAACAACTTAGAAATCACATTGGCAGCCTTAATCTGAAGCAAAAATTTTAGGTCAAATTTCATAGAAGAAAGATCATAGTGTCATCTATTGAATCTAGCAGGGGTGAAAGTAAATAATTTCATTTTATAAATAAACGATCATAGTGTCAAAAATTATTTTAAAATTTATTAAAAATGAACTTTTATGATTATAATTATAATTACTATGATTTACAATAAATTGTGCAAAATAAAAAAAAATATGATCGCGGTGACCATGATAACAACTGTTACATCTGCAATCATACTAACGATGATGTTAAAAAAATGCGATCTTGATTGCAATTTAAATGCCTACCTGTAATGTCCTCCTGCAAATATAGCTCACGCAGTGAGTGCCCCAAGATCTAGCAACTGTTAATCGTAGTTACTATAGTTGAAGTAATTAATCACATTGTTTAATTTGTTATGTTTGTAATAACCACGTAAACTGCACAGGGTTTGGGCTTGCTGTACCCAAATTCCTCTTGCAAATATCTAACCGAAGCAATGGATCGAGAATGAAATTTGACAACATCAAATTCACCCTCATAAGCTGCTTGGGCTAAAATATTTGCCTCCCTAAAATCATGAGCAAAAGAACAAAACCAGTCCCTAAGCAGAAGTTGCTTACACTCATATCAAAAGATAAAGATGATCCTTATCCTAAGGAGACCGCATAATCTTCTAGAGACCTAAGAGAGCATGATACCACCAAAATCTTCATGCAACCATAGTCCTACACAAGTTGAAGACCAGGGAAAAGAGCATGAACCTCCTTCATTATGGAAACATCCAACTTTCCATGTGAAGCCAACCAACTAGTAGATATTACTATCTGTACATATGTCACCTTCAGCTAAGGAACCATGGTTGGATTTCATATAGCGTCCACATTAAGTTTAATAAATCAGGACAACTGCAGGCAATGCAAATAAGTTGGTGGGGCAGATTGTCATTACTAAAGGGTTTGTATTTCATGTAGTTCTTCAAAGTAGCAATAATAGAATTACAAGCATGAGCAGGCCGTAGAAGTCCCTCACATATAACTCTATTTCATAACTTCCATTTATGCAAACAAATAAAACCAAAACAAAGATGTCATAGGATGGGACTATCCACAAACCCCGATTTCCCACAAAGAAATCAACCAGTCCTTAAGCAACAGAGAATTCAAATGATCTAGATGAGATCCATGCAACCATTGTGACCGAATAGCTTTTGAATCATGAAAATTTCTAACATGACTGCATCGTACCTCGAACATCCCTAATCAATAGTAAGCCTTCTCCTTGCATAAGCTTCTTTAGTTAGAATTCTATTGTGAATCACAAGCCAGAAAAAGCAATGAACCCTTAGGGGCAAATTCAATTTCCAAAACCAGCTACAACAATAATCAAAAATTGATCCCGTTAATACTTCATACGTCGATTTCACCGAGAACTATGCTTGAAGAAGCTATTCAAAACAAATGGTCATATTTACTAGGAACTAAAGGAAGTAAAAGACTCTTGGCCAGCAATATTCCATGGGAGAAAATTCAGTCGTGACAATCCCAATTCCCTTGTTAAGTAATCACTAACGACTTCAGTGCTTCTGTGTCAAGTAGTTACATATCACAAACCTCTACCAGTGGTTTCTCCCTAATCAACTGATCATGCCAAGATGATGTGCTTTGTCCAATGCAAACCAAATGAAGGCAACCTTACTTCACCGCTCTTTTACTAGAAACAATACTTCTTCAAGTATAGAAGGTAGAGGATTTTTAGTGTTAGCACAAATAAATGAACTATCTCTCAAATATTTGAATGACGCAATACCAAAGTCCCAAATTACCTTTTGGCTAGGAGCATTTTATTCATATCAGTCGTGTTTCGAATGCCCCAACCCCTGGTTGCTTTGGGTCTGCAAATCGCATCCCATTTTAAAAAGGAACTTTCTATTATGTCCATTATTAGATCCCCATAATAAATCTATATTAAGAGCTTCAATTTCATTTGGAATAAGAATATTTAACTCCAAGTTAATAAGAAATCTCTATTAAGAGCATGCCATAAACAATCTGAATAGAGTCAACCAAATCCATCGAAATTATTAGTAAAAAATTTGGATTTGTGAAAATTCATCTTTTGTCCCGAGAGGGAACTAAATTAGACAAGTGTTGTACGATCAATTGACACTAAGCAATCAATGCCTCCCACAAACTGAATTAAATCCTTTGCAAAAATGAGATAAAAGCGGACCATCAGTAGAAAGTAAAATCGCTCTCCATGAACCAATACCAACTGTAGCATCAATCATATCAGAAAATTTCTGTATGCACAGAATAAATAAATAAGGACAAAGGGAGTCCCCCTGTTATAACCCTGTTAAGCCTAAAATCAGAAGTGCGTTCTACATTCCATTTGATGTTTATCTCTTTAGAAGAAACACAGAATATATTAAAGCAATAAGAGTAGAAAGAAACCCCATATCAATTAGAAAATCCTGGCTAATATGATCATAGGCTTTCTCCAAATCAATTTTCATTGTAAATATACTCGTTTTGCCTTGTTTCCTACACAATGAGAGAACAGCTTCCTGCACCCCTATATTTCCTACAGAATGAGTTAACAATTTCCTGCAGCCCTACAATATTATCTGTGCTGCTACTTCAAAATGATTGCTTTTCTCCAAGTTTTCCTCATATGTCATGAGCTCTTGCCCATCGACTGTCTCCTCATCATCTAAAATAGAATCATCAAATCGCATTGCATGTCCAAATCCTGCTCATCCTCACTCCGGTCAATCCCATTCAGAATTCTAAGATGCTCCCAGATCAGCTAGCATATCCTTATAGGATGTTTTTCCATCATTCGCCATCGACAATGATTGAATATGCTTATTTGAGAGCAAATCTTCTTGGTTCTCTTCATTGGCGATCTTCCTCACCTGAATTTTTTTTTTTCACATCAAAATCCCGTTCTTACCAATAGGTTCAGTGGTGAGCTCTCCTTTAATTTGTTGTTATATTATGTCCTAAACAGTTAAGCTAGTATAATTAATCAATTTTTTAGACCTTTATTTCGTATGATGAAAAGGGAATAGAAATATAGAAAGTTGAATGTTTAAGAAACACTGTTTTTAACCCGCCCGCATGTCAGTCTCAGCAACTATCCTGTGGTTATCCAGCTAGTAGTTAATAAGCCAATGGGAAAAGAAAGCCAGCAATTGAGTCAGTCATTCCTTCTTTTCAGCTAACTTGTGCTAGAATAGAGATGAGCCTACCCGAAAAAAAGGCCTGTATGAGTAAGAAAATGGGACTACCACTGCATTGTAGTAATTGGTAAGTGGGCTGTTGAAAGAATGAGGGACTAGCTTATTCGATACTTTTGGGCCATCATCTTCTTCATTCCAAGAGAAGGCCGCTATCCACTGTCAGCGGCTGGTAGCACCTACATGGGTAGAGTACTTGGCTAGCCTAATTGTCGAGGATAAGTCCGCTGGGATTTCAACGTGGAACTGGTAGTGCAGCCAGCAACAGTCATCGAATGCTACCGTAGAAAAAATTTGAGAAGACTAGAAATTGGATTATATCTTGGATATCTCCTCCTCCTTCCATTCTATACAAGTTGGCAAAATGAATATAAATTTAAAAATTTATTTAAAAAAATTTAAATTCAAATCGAACTTGATTTAATAAAAAAATTAATAGTTTGAATTCAAAAAAACTAGAATTTAAAATTATTCGAATTCGAGCTTAATTCGAACTCAAACTCAAATTTAATATTAAAAATAAATATAATAAAATTATAATTGAATATTTTTTATAAATAAAAAACTTTAATTATCTTTTTTATTTTAATATTTTTTAATAATTTAATTAAATATTAAAAACTTAATTTTTATTTTATATATGATTAAACTTGCTAATGAGTTGGGTTGTACCGTAGCTCAAATTTTTTTAAAATCTCAAACTCAAACCCTTATTTAATATGCTTAGACCGACCTATTTAAGCCAAGATTATTGCTCATTATACTAAAGAATATTTTTATTAATATTTTTATATATTTTATAATTAATTTTAAATAAAATATATGTTATTTTAATTTAAAATCACTATTTTGAGTCGAGCCAGGCTAGTCCCAATTAGGCCGGGTGGGTATCCCAACTCTTGAGCAGGTTTATATATGATAAAATAATAATTTATCAAAAAGTAAATCATATCATTAATTTTGAAAACATTATCAATAAAATATATCATCTATTTATCATATTTTTTAAATTTAATTAGTTAAACTTATTAAATATTGAGAGTTTATGTATATTAATAGTAAACTTTTAAATACTTTTTTGGATATTATTATTATTATTATTATTTCAAGTAATGATAATTAGAATTTGATAATAATATAAAAAGTAATAAGATAAATTAAGAAAATGAAAGATATAATAAATAATAATATATAAAAAATAAATTAAATATTAATACCATATATAATTAATTAAATACTAAAAATTTATTTATATTTTATATATGATTAAACATGTTCATGTATCGAGCCAGGTCGTGCCTAAATTTTTTTAAAATCTCAAGCTCATGCCCTTATTTAACGTACCAAAACCTATCTGTTTAAACCAAAATTACTATAAATCACATTAAAGAATATTTTTAATTAATATTTATATATTTTATATTTAAATTTAAATAAAATATATGTTATTTTAATTTAAAATCACTATTTTGATTGGGCTGAACTAATCTAAGACAAAAATATAAGAATACAAGCTCAGGCCCATTTGGGCCAAATAAGTAGTCCAACCCTTAAGCATGTCTATATATGATAAACTAATAATTTATCAAAATGTAAATTATATCATGAGCTTTGAAAATAATATTAATAAAGTAATAATCTATTTATCACTTTTTTAATTTAATTAGTTAAACTCATTATAAATTGAGAGTTTATGTAAGTTAATATTGAAATTTTAAATATTTCTTTGAATGTTATTATTATTATTATTATTATTATTATTATTTCAAATAATGATAATTAGATTCTGATAATAACATAACAAAGTAATAAGATAAATAAAAAAATATGAAAGCCATAATAGATATGCTATTTCAAAAATTAATCAAATATTAAATATTAATACTATATATAATTTAATTAAATATTAACAACTTAATTTACATTTTATATATGATTAAACATGCTTATGAGTCGAGTCGGGCCGTTACCCAAAATTTTTTAAAATCTCAAGCTCAAGCCCTTTTTTAATTTACTTAGACCTGTTTGCTTAAGCTAGAATTATTGTTCATTACATTAAAGAATTTTTTTATTAATATGTATATATTTTATAATTAAATTTAAATAAAATATATATTATTTTAATTTAAAATCATTGTTTCAAGTTGAGCTAGGCTACTTCTATAAAAAAGTAATTTATAAAAAAGTAAATCATACATGAGCTTTAAAAACATTGTCAATAAAGTATATCATCCATTTATTATATTTTTTAATTTAATTAGTTAAATTTATTAAATAGTGAGCGTTTATATATGTTTGTAGTAAAATTTTAAATATTTCTTTGAATATTATTATTATTATTATTCTAAATAATAATAATTAGAGTCTGATAATAGTATAATAAAATAATAAAATAAATTAAAAAATATGAAAGTCATAGTAGAGAATACTATGTCAAAAATAAAAAAAATCACATTTAGACTAACAACTAAACTTACTCTTAGGTATGTCAAAAATAAAAAAAATCACATTTAGACTAACAACTAAACTTACTCTTAGGCCGGATAGTTTGCTCAACCCAGTAGGCCCAGTATGATCAGGTCCGAGTCCTAGATTTTAAGTTTCAAACGGGCTTGATATGAGACGATGTTTTTTAAATAAAATAATATATTTTATTTAAATTTAATTATAAAATATATAATTATTAATATAAAAGTAACTTTTTAATATTATGAATAGTGACATGTACTTAAATGGGTTGGTTAGGCCAAATTCAGCCTTCAACTTAGAATTTAAAATTTTTACAAGTAACGACTAGGCCCATGGAACTGATCTAAAATTTTTTCGGGCCGGATCAGGCAAAATTCAGGCCTGGATTTAGAATTCAAAATTATGTAAAAATGATTACATTTAACATAAAATAAAAAATGATTTAAAGCATACTCGAACTCGAACTAAACCCGAACCTAAACCGAAATTCAAAAAAACCCGAACTCAAATTGGCACGAACCCAAATAGACCCGAATCTCTATTAACTCAAACCCGAAAACACTTAAACACAAAATGACTTGATCTAAACCCATCCGAACCGGCCCAATTGCCACCTTAGAACTCTTTTAGACTATATTTAATCGGAAAGGAAGAAAAGACTTAGCACTATGTTATTGCACTTTTGCATTTTTCAACCAGACTAGAGAGCCTATCATTGTTATTCAGGTTCTGCATCTTTGCACACCATACTACGTTATCATTCATCTATTCACAATTTATACAAAATCCTTTACATTTAATCTATTTAACAAGACGTATCTTTCTAATAGTTTTGATCTATAGTCCTAGTTTTTATTTAATCATTTTTAACAATGAAGTTCACAAATTTCACCAAATGCTTCACCCTAGTCTAAAGTTCTTCAGAGGTGTTAGGTTCAGTTTTTATTAAAATCATTTTTGAGGTTTCGAAAATTCATTCCAGAAGCTATCTTCCTTAAATTTAGGTTAATTTATGATTGTTTGTCACTATATATGTATATGTATTCAATTGCATCTAATAAATTGGTAATATGGTACTATTAAATGTATAACTAAAGACATTAACAGTAATGAATCTACTAAAGGTCCATTTGAGACCCCAAGGCTGCATGGCTAGGGCCTCGACTATGACCTTGCTAGAGGGACTTGGGGTTGGACCAGGCCTGCAGTGGGGTAGGGGCCTCTGTCGCTGCACCGCGCCCCCTCATACTGCAAATATCAACTCTCGTGGCATTGATCCATGAATTTTCCTCATTTATCCTCAGTTTTGATTTTTATTTTTGCCTCAAATCTACAATGCAAGGAAGAATATGTGCTTGACACTTATGGTTATCCTCTCTTCTTTTGCTTCTTACATTTTTTTTGCATTTTGACCATTCTTGCTTTTATTTTTTTTCTTTCCATTTTTTTTAGTTTTTTTTTTTGTAATATTTCGTTTTGGATTCAACTTATGCTTTAGTGTTTTCAATTTATTTACTTATTTAATGCAATAAACAAATTTATCATAAAAATTGAAATGAATATATTAATAATATAAATTGGAAACTTATTTCAATCTCGTTGCCGCTGAAGTTTACCGATGACTTTTTTCATTTTTTTCATTTTTTCTTTGCCCCCAACAGTTACTACATTTCTTTTGTCTCTATTGATTACTTTAGTAAAACTCCTGCTTGTGGTG
This sequence comes from Adansonia gregorii, assembly GCA_038382025.1. Taxonomy (NCBI): domain Eukaryota; kingdom Viridiplantae; phylum Streptophyta; class Magnoliopsida; order Malvales; family Malvaceae; genus Adansonia; species Adansonia gregorii. Next base: position 30,619 of record JBBYHO010295352.1, on the reverse strand, counting down.
TTATGCACAAAATCATATTATTATTAACTTAAAAACGTTCAACATAGTTCATCATTGATTTAATGTGGGCTTTGTTACTAGACTTTTCGTTAAATGGTTTATAAGCTTTGTTACTAAAAACTCATTCTAAAAGCATATGATTTGTTGTTCTCTTGCATGTTAGAGCTTAAATATGAATCTATGATGGTGTAGATTTTTAACATAATAGTTTTCATTTTAGGCTGATCCAGTGTGGCTCGAGAATGAGAAGTTAAAAGATGATAATGCTGCATTGAGGAAAAATGCCAATCTTAATAGTAACCTAAAGCAGCTTGTGGAGGAAAATGCAAAACTGAGAATGGAAAATAAGGTGCTCAAGGTGCAGAATGATGCTTTATGTGGGAAGATTATTAGTGACAATGATAGGAAGCGTGAACAAGAGCTATAAGCTAATTTAGTAATTGGAGATATGCCCTTGTTCTTTCTCAATTTATATTATGTTTTATTTCCTAGCTCAGCTTGTATTTCTTTGCCCCACTTTCTGGACGTCTTAGTGTTACATGTTTATTAGCTTTCTTGTCCTTGTTCTTGATCTCTCCTCTTTGCTAAACTTTTTGCTTAGATCTTCCACCAGTACTCGTCCTTGATGTCTTTTCAATTATTTTGTTAGCACATAATCTTTAGCCATATATTCCTTTCTAAGGTTTTCCCTTTCTCACTTGCCTGCAGTCGACTTGAAATAGAACACATGTGAAATTATAAGTATAATTAAGCAGTCGACTTGAAGCCTTGATTCGTAACAAATTTTCCAACAGCACAAGCCTGAATGAATTGCACAGAAGAAATAGAAAGCAATGAAGAATCGAAACTTATCTATTTATATCCACTATAAATTAGTTGTACCAATAAATGTAATAACAGAAAACAGAAAACAAATGTAATAACATTATATGCTTAGTAAATTAATGTAGGTTTAACTAAGTGGCCCACTAATTTTTAGCATTCATAAAATTACTATTTCTTTAAACAGGAAAATATGTCTTTATCTTTTATTTAAACTAGAAAATAAAAAGCTCAAAGTACGAGTTTAGTGTACATTCCTCCTTTATTTAAAAAATTCTGCCATTATATAACTCAATAAGACACCCCCCCCCAAAAAAAACAATATTGACGCATCAGCTTTAGGGAGGTTTTTTTTATTAAAATAATATAATTTTTTTTATTTATGTAAATAAGTTGTTTTCAGATTATTTATTGAAATAAGTTAATTTTAAAAATTAATTGAGAATAGTTGAAAAATCGCCTAATCAAATAGTGATTTCTCAACTTGTTATAAGAAATCGATAACTGAAATGGCGATTTCTCATCAATTGCAAATCCTGTGATCGAAATTTGTAAATTAATTGAGAAATCACCATATCACACGGCGATTTCGTAGCTACGGTTTTTTTTTTGAGAAATCATCAATAAATGTGATGATTTCGTATTTTGTATCATAGTTTATAAGTTTTAGATTTTATTTATGTTCTAAAGTATGTGACTAATGTATGAAAATTAATTTTTTTTAAAAATAAAATATATTGATAAAATTAATGCAAAATGATCAGATTTTTTCTGATATGAAATAAATTAATGAGACTAATGTATTAGAATTAGATTTCTTCTGATATAAAATAAATTGATGAGACTTATGATGCAATCAGATTTCTTCTGATATGAAATAAATTAATAAGACTAATGTATGGGAATCATATTCTTTCTGATATGAAATAAGTTAATAAGAATAATGCTTGAAAAATGTGATTTCTGCTTATAAGAAAAAAGTTGATGAGACTAATGTATGAGAATCAGATTCCTTCTGATATGAAAAAAGTTAATGAGACCAATGCATGGGAATTAGATTCGTTCTGATATGAAATAAGTTGATAAGACTAATGCATGGGAATCAAATTCCTTTTGATATCATTTTTAGTTTAAGAGACTAATGCATGGATTGTAAATGTCATATTGCAAAGTTTAGACTAATGAATGGGACAAATTCAGACATTTTGAATGAGAAAAAAAATTTGTTGACTATGTTACATTATAAATATGTTTTCATCATTGTCATTTTTATTGTCGCTTTCATTCTTAGCTACTATTATTGTTTTTTCAGTTTAATAATGATGTTTCTTCATTCTCTTTTTTTTTGTTTCTTAGTTTTCAATTGTTAGCATTTTGTTTAGAGTTATTTTCATCTTACCAACGTAAGTAATAGATTTGTATATTCTAATGGAGAAATTGTTAATAATGAAAAAGGTGTTACCTTTCAAAGTGATCGTCCTAGAGCTATTAGAATTGACAAAAACATTATAATATAGAAATTGAAGTTAAAAATTGGTGTAAAAATCAAAGCTACAAGTAGAACCAGAGTATTAGATATCAACTATAGGCTTCTTATTTTCATGGAAAAAGGATGCGTCCGATATTGGACGTTTCTACTTGAAGATGATGGTGATGTCAGATGCATGTTTGATGTTTATCAGCAATTTTCTAATATTGGTGTAATTAAGTTATATGCCAACCTTGAGGATGTACATCATGATGTTGAAGCTTCATACATGCCAACTGCAGTTATGCATATGTCATGGCTGTTTGAGAATTCTGAATGCCAACCTCCTTCAGATGCACAAGTGGTGATGAATAATTTGTATGAATATTTTTATTATTCATCTATGTCACCAACAGTTCCAAGCCGTGAATATGATACGCCAAATAACTTTATAATGACAAACTCTTCAATTAGAGGTGTTGAAATAGAATATGGAGGGCCAAGTCCATTTGCTTCTGATCTTGAAGTGTCATATTAAGCCCATGGTGATTATGTTGGTGACTTTAGTGAACCGAAAGATATATTGAAGCTGATGATAGTGATGACAACCATGATCCATGCCCAGATATCGGTGGTGATATCAACGCTTCTCACCTACCATCTACTAGTAGAGCTAGCGATCTTCTTCATCAGTATGAGCCACCTCTCCATATGCGTACCCTCGATCTGGATACAATACATTTAGCAAAATTTTCGGAATATGCTCAAACATTAGAGTTTTTGAGAAACTAGAATCCATCTAGTAGTGAGCTTTATGTTGGGATACAGTTCATAACAAAAAAGTCCAGGCTATAAAGCACTACAATATCAAGAACTCTATAGATTATAGAGTAGTAGAATCGTCCCTAATCAAATATCACGACCAGTGTACCATATATGGCGTCGGTTGTAACTGAAGAATAAGAGCAAGATTATTGAAGAAGACACAAGTATGAGAGATTAGAAAGTATAATGGGCCTCATACTTATGCATCTGAGCATATTTCACAAGATCATATGAAACTAGAATATGTTCATGCATTTTGTCCTTGGTAGAAGCAAATCCGACCATTCCTATCTCAATTTTGGTTGCTGAGATACGGAATAGGTATGGATACATGACCTTATATAAGAAAGCATAGATAGCGAAGCAGAAGGCAATTGTTTGACTTTATAGAGATTAGGATAAATCATTCAATCATCTTTCAAAATGGTTGGCTGCAATGCAACATTTTGTTCCTGGCACAATAGTGGAATCACAACTGTACCTGCATACCATAATCATCAAATGGTGTAAGGTATGGGTATTTTTATTGACTTTTTTGGACATTCAAGTCTTGCATTGAGCGCTTTCCCTTCTATAAACCTATTGTCTAAGTAGACGGTACATTCTTATATGAAAAATACAAAGGAACATTACTATTAGCTATTACACAAGATGGCAATCGAAACATAGTACCAATTGCCTTTGCCATTGTAGAGGGTGAAACAAAGGAGGCATGGTTATTTTTTCTCAACAACTTACGTATATATATTATTAGACAACCTGGGGTATGCTTAATATCTGATCAACAGGAATCCATAAAATCTATGATCAGAAACTCAAGTAATGCATGGAAACCTTCGCGTGTATATTCTGTGTATTGCATTCGACATATTGCAGCCAACTTTATGAAGAGGTTTAATAATAAAAAGTTGCATTGACAGGTTGTTAATATGGGTATGTAATCGCATTTATGGTTATTAACTCTCTTACAATCTTATCAATTTTAATGTTTATCTATCAATTGTTAATAAGTCAAAAAATTATCATATTATTTATTTAGCGTACGAGTTGCGACGACCATATTTTTAGTGGTAGTATGAAAATCTTCATGCGAAGAATGCAAAAGCGGCCGATTGGATCAATAGGATCCCATGAGAGAAGTGGGCATAATCATATGATGAAGGAAGACGATCCGGACATATGATGACAAACTTGGCTGAATGTAAAAATTCGATGTTGAAAGGGACTCGTCATCTTCTTATAACCACTTTGGTGAAAGCTATATATTTTAGATTAGCAAAATTATTTAAGGTGATGAGGAACAAGCAGATTGCAATGATGACAGCTAGGCATAATTATTGTGCAACAGTCACAAATGGCATGCAAAAAAAATCGAAGAAAAGCTAACTCACACCTTGTTCGGGGGTTTACATGAATAAATCAATTTTTCTTGGTTGAGGAGTTAGAAAACCCCAAAAAGGAGTTGTGGCTTCAACATACAAAGTAAATCTTAATGTGGTGTGACTATGGGAAGTTTCAAGCGCACAGATACCCATGTTCACATGTTGTTGCTGCTTATGCTCGTATCCATATTGATTGCATGCTATATATGGACAATGTTTATAAACTAGAGACTATAAACAATGTTTATCGACATGAGTTCCAACCCGTCGAGAATGAAGCTTATTGGCTGGAATATAATGGTCCAGAATTGTGCCCTAATCCAGAAATGCGGAGAGATCCTAAAGGTCGACCAAAATCAAGTCGAATTCGTAATGAAATGGATCTTAGGGAGAGAAGTGAACCAAAGCATTGTGGACTATGTAGGAATGAAAGCCATAACAAAAAAAATTACCTTTATCAAGTCGGCACATCAGGAGAAAGTTCGCATCATTGGTTATTAGTTTATGATTACATTATGTAGAATTAACTGTTTATATGAATAAAATTTATCACTTTCAATTTCATGATGTAAATGTTATTTTTTTAATGAAATGCAATTAAAGTTATTTTCTATTTATCTTGCAACATAAGTAATAGAAACACATACTATAAAAAATAATATAATTATTATTATATTATTTCTTTAAGATATAGTTATTGATTATTGTAATATAATAATAATGATATAATGCATTAAACATGTTACCTACACAATTATTTTAATATAAATTATATTAATGTAATATATATAATAAAATATTTTTAATTAATTATTTTCCAACATAAGAAACGTAAAAAAAATTTTACAATACAAATGTATAACATTTGCAGCATTGTATAACACCCTAAACCTACATGACTGTAAAACTATAAAACTATAAACTATATAATACAAGTGAGGAATACAGGTTTATATCTATTGACGGGGGGCCCTATCGTGCAGTGTAGAACAACAATGCGAGGCTCTTCTATTACATGGTGGTAATACTCTTTGTTCAATATTTTCATCTTCATTACCACGTACGCCCCTGATTTGAATTTTTAGGCTCTTACTTCCACTGTCGGTGTTCTTCTTCAGTGGTTTCTTCTTGAGTCAGCATAGAATCCCTATGTTTGCTCATAACCCTAGTAATGTTTGCCGTATCAAAAAACCCTAGCCCACTATCCATGGAAGTAGTACATGGTGGGCCAAAATTAGGGAAGGTGCTGCTTTCCAAGAGGGTTTCAAACTGATATACAATTTTCAGATGTGTTGCAGGTGACATAGGAGTCAAAAGGTTGGCATCTAACCTACTGGTGGGCGGCTTAGCCGATAGCACCTCTAATCATCATCCCCACCATGGCTAAATGAATACCTGTGATTGGATAATACCCCAAGATCATGCTCAGGTTCAGAATGACTGAAGGACATCCTAGGTGCATTGGTATCATCAACCTCTACTGAAATAGGTTGATTTATCCTCTGACTAATTCCATGCCATTGAGTATTCTTGTGAAGCTCCATAGAATGGTCTGGATTTGAAGTTTGTTGATAATGTGATCTACTCCTCACATCTTGAAGTCCTGATATGGGAAAATAAATGGTCGATCATGGGGATAAAACCATCTGATGTATTTATCTGATGGTAAGAAATTATTGTATGCAATTTCAAGACCTTGAACAATTCATCTAGAACTTTTTTTTTCCAAAATCGGATCCAGTTTGCATGCATTTCAACCTAGTTTTCTACATGATTACTGCACATATTAACTCTGTGAACTTCGTCAAGGTTCACAGGTGGTTGGGGGATTACTTATTGCATCCCCAATTGGCATAAGACCCTATCTGGCTGGTGCCATTCCATAATCTAAAAATATATTAATGCTATGTTTGCTCTCCAGATGTGGCTATTTTAGAAGGCTTCTGATGGGAGGCATTCCATAATTTCATCTGCAATATATGGCTTCCATAGAAACTATGAAATAATAGATAAAAATTAATACTAATCATATGCAATAAGTTAGCTTAAAAATGCATGTACTTAAGGTAAACTATTACAACATTTACCGTATTATGTCTCATGCGATCCAGTCATACTCTAATGCTTTTAACATCCATAGTTGTATGACAAACTGCTTTAGACTGCACTATCTATTCAAATACATATAAAATATGAATAACCCGCATGCAAATGTAAGTTTTTGAAGAATAAATATAATACTTATATTTATTGCCTTAATGTAAGGGGATATACATAATTTTCTCTAACTATCGGTGCGGGAAATAGAAGCCGGTACCATGCCCATGACTGTAGCAGCATTAAAGAGCCACCTATGTCATGTGTCAGCCCAATTGTTGCACAGTAGAGTTCCCTATACCAGAACTCTAAACATGCGAAACCCAAACTATACTTCCTTACTTTATTCAAATTTGCCAAAAGTGGAAGATACATCACATGTACTTGATTTCCAAATTTATCGAGCATTAACATTCCACTAATGATGCATAAAATATATACTCGAGTAGAGATTTCAGTTGCACGTTCAGGGATATAATGAAACATTTCTATCAACTAGGTCATTTTGACAGTTGAGCCTTGAATGAAGTTTTTAAGAAGGATCATGCCTAACAATTCTTCGAATAAAGCCTTTTAGTGTAACAAACTTCCCCCTATTACCTCCTTCCCATCAATTGGTAGACCCAGTTGAAGTGCAACATCCTCTAGTGTGATTGTGCATTCACCGCATGGAAAATGAAAAGTATGCATCTCGGGCCTTCATTGTTCAACCAATACACGTATTATTCCTACCTCATATTGACAGTGGTTAACTAAGGTTGCATGGTAAAATCTGGTTCATTTTAAATGGTCTTCAATTAATGGATTCGATGGTTCAAAAGATACTTTTCGTGATCGTGTTTTCAATCAACTATCTTGTTCAAAAAGTAATTAATTCATTATTTATAAAATTTATAATTTATACTATTTTAAATATATATTTAACAAAATTTATAATTTAATAACTCAAATAATACCCTTGGTGATATATAATACTCTTATAATCTTAATAATGATGATGACGATGATGATGATGATGACGACCTTGAATTGATCAAAATTTCTTCTATACAAAAAATTTTATTTAAATTCATCATTACCTTTGAAATCGCATACCTTTAAAATATTTGAATGCTTCAAAGTTAAATTCAATTTCTTCCTTGCAATCATCAAGTGAACAAAAAATTAACTTAATTACAACAAAAATCACTTAACTATTACTAAATAATTAATATTTAATAATAAAAAATGACAACACCCTAATATTCAACCAAAAATACTAATACAGTCAAACAAAATTGTATGATTTTAAGATGAATTATCTAAAAAATCATACATAAAAATTAAAATAAATATTATGTACAATTAATTATAGTCAACATTAATGAACCTTTACAAATGAAAATAAAACATAATTATAAAAAAAATTATATAATCATATCAAAAAATACTTTTACAAATAAAATTCAATCATACCTATAAAAAAGCTTTAGCTCGGTTACTTAAATTTCAATAACACCTTAATTGATTATATTCTTTTCATAGAATTTTTTTCGTTTTAGTTACTCTATCAGAGGAGGGAGCTCCTTTTATAGAGGGCTTCCTCTATCATTCCATCAAGCAAAGGTCACGGGTAAAATACTTGTGACCTTAGAGGGATATGACAAAAGTCATATCCCTTTGTAAAGGCCGCAAAGCCTAAATTATAAGGGTCATGGGTAAGTGACCCTTATAATTTAACAAAAAAAAAATCCTAGTTGGGAAATCGCCATGTGATATAGCGATTTCTTAATTAATTTACAAATTTCGGTTGTTGGATTTGCAATTGATGAGAAATCACTATTTCATTTTTCAATTTCGTATAATAAGTTGAGAAATTACCATATGATTTAGCAATTTTTTAACTAAAATTTACAATTAAGAAACTATCATTTGAAATGGTGATTTCTCAATTAATTTTCAAAATTAGCTTATTTCGGTAAATAATCTGAAAACGGTTTATTTTTGTAAATAAAAAATTTATATTATTTTAATAAAAAAGCCCTTTAGTAACAATCCACAAATAAATATTCAAGCAAGTTCAACCTTAATTCAAATGGTAAAGATGGAGAAATATGGATAGAAAATATCAGCTCTTAGTGGATGAGAAGAAGTAAATTTAATTAGTCTAGTTATTTTTATAAAGTAATAACAAGTAAAGGTTACTAATAAATGAACAAGGGCAAGCAAGAAAACTATGCCTTTACTTACTGTCATTAATTAATTAATTAATTAATTACACAGTATTATAGCGATAGGCTCCTAAGCTTTTGAGCTAAACTTTATTAAAGTTACGGTCAGAGGTGGTAATGGGGCATATTCAGATCAGGTTTATTCAAGTTTGAGTATATTTAAGTTTGGGTTTTTCAAGTTCAGATCTTTTTAGACACAGTTTGAGTTTAAATATATTTTACATCATTTTTTTATTTTATATTAACTACAATCACTTTTACATAATTTAATATTTTTTAAAAATAAATTATTAAATTATTATTTTTAAGTAAATTTTTGTTATGTAAAATTAGTTTTTAAATAATTTATTATTATAATATTATATATTGCAAATTAATCATATTTATATTTAAAATAATTGACACATTTTTTGTATTCTTGTCGTGTTTTAATTATTTTTCAATTGTGTTTGCATTGTATAATTATGTTTTGTTTGAAATTTTTAATTTTTTGTCACATGCCATCACTCATTGTATTCATATTTGTGTTACTTTTTATTTCACAGTTGTGTTCAAAGCATAAATATATAATATAAATTTTGACATACTAATAATTTGTTTTATGTAAATTTCAACACGTTTATATATTTGAGTCATTTTAGATGATTATATTTATATTATAATATATTAAGATGTAGAAAACTAAAATTTTTAAAAGAATTACGCATAAAATATTTCTTTCACAACAAAATACAAATAAAATAATATATAAAGTAATTAATAATAAATTATTAATAGTATTATTATATTCTTTATAATATTCTTTTTTATAAAGTATTAAAAACAAAACATCCTAAGCATAGTAGTCTTTTGTCTATGTTATTTAGCAACATATTTATTCTTTATTATATATTTTTAATATTAGTTTCACAATCATAAAGAGTTAATAAAATTTTCATCTATAATAATATTTATTTTGATATTAATTACAGGTTTGATTTTTGAACATTGAAAAGATAATTATAATGAAAAATGAATTAAATTTTTTATGAATTGATCAAAATTCATAATTATCTTTGGTCATTTTTTATTCTTATATTTTATTTTATTCTTTACTATTAAAGTACGATTGAATGTTGTTTTTGAATGTGCTTTCTGCACTTACTTTAACTTTTTTTCTGGTGGTTGGGTATAGATGTTGTTGAATAATTTATACTAGACTTTAAATTTTTTGTTTTTATTATGTTACCCTTATATTATCTTCTACTATGTTGCTAGTAAAGGTCTTGCCCATGGCTGAAAAAATTTTGAATTTTAAGCCCAGACCCAAATTTGGCTTGGCCTGAACTAGCCCATAAGGCTTGAATCATTGTTTATAGTATTAAAAATTTATTTTTATATTAATATTTATATATTTTATAATTAAATTGAAATAAAAATATATTAGTTTATTTAAAAAACCAAACATTGTTTCGGGCCAACCTAGTTCGAAACTTAAAATCTAAGACTCAGGTCTGGGTTCGATCAAGCCAAGCTGCCCAACTTGTGCAATTCTAGTTGCTAGTTTAAGTCTATAATATGTTTTTTTTCATTTTTTATATGTTATTATCTATTCTGACTTCTATATTTGTTAAGTTACATTATTATTTTATTATACTATTATCATACTCTAATTATCATTATTTGAAATAATAAAAATACAATAAGAATAATATTCAAAGAACTTAAATTTTCACTAGTAAAATGCATAAAACTTTCAATATTCAATAAGTTTAACAAATTAAACTAAAGAAAATATGATAAGTGGATGATATACCCTATTGACAATGATTTCAAAGCTCATGATATGATTTACTTTTTGATAAATTATTATTTCATCATATATGAAATATGTATTAAGTTTTTCTAATTTAATTAAATTATTAAAAGAATATTAAAATAAAATTGATAATTAAAGATTTTGATTTATAGAATATAATTTAATTACAATTTTATCATTTTTATTTTTAGTATTAAATTTAAGTTTGGGTTTGGGCTTTTTCAGGTTTAGGTTTTTGTCCAATTCTTCTAGACATATCCTAAAGGACATTGGTGGATTTCGTGATCATCATTCAACTCCTTACAGTTCTCTCCAACGGTGACCACTTGACACTTCTCGAAGGCCTCATTGATCATCATTATGACACCTTTGTTTTCTTTTTCTTTGGTTTCTGGATTAATGACCCCTTCATTGCAAAAAATTTTCCTTCAATAAAGGGTAAAGGGCTGACTTTTAGCTTGACTCTTGATTAATGACCCAGGTCAATTTTTTTCCTCAAGTTTTATTCTCTATCTTTTTTTTTACTCCATTTTGGCTTAAAATGCAATCTATATTTGTCTTTCTTACTAATTACGTTGGTGGATATCCCCTATAAATATTTTCCAAGCGTTTTTTTAGCTCAGGCACTTTTTCTTACCGTGAGTTTAAGGCCTATGCGGGTGTTTATTGATAGCTTAGGTTTAAGAATTGTAGAATTTTTTGCAACAAAGGCAACATTAACATTTGTAAAGGCCTTAAAGGAATCTCTGCAGCTTTGAAATTCGCCTTAACATAAGGGGCTTCAGTAGAAGTCATGGCTACAATGTCATCCTCTCCAGATATGCTGACCACTTTTTCATCAATTATGAATTTGACTTTTTGATAAAGCAATAATGGTATAGCACTGGCACAGTGGATCCATGGTCATCCTAATAAACAATTCTATGCTGGGATGATATTTATCACATGAAATTCTACTTCAAAAAGTATTGGGCCGATGTTTAGACTAATTAGAATAGTTCTTTTAATTTTTTTTTGTTCCATCAAATACCTTAACAACTACCTAGCTTTGCTTAATTTGGCTAGCATTAACTAGCAAGCGGGATAGAATGATTAGTGAGTTCACATTTAAAACTGATCCATTATCAATGAGAACTTTAGGTAGTATAGTGCCATTGCAATTTGTTGTTATATGAAGGGTTTTTGTGGAAGTAGTTTTTCCTAGTAGGATTTCATCATCGCTAAATGAAATGAAATTATCAGTGACAATATTATTTACTAGATGATCAAGTTTATTTATCGTTATATCCTTAGGAAAATATACTTGGTTAAGCACTTTTAACAAAAGTATTTCGGTGTAGCTCTGAACTAAGCAGTAGAGTTAGCAAAGAAATTTTTGTTGGTTGTTGTTTCAATTGTTCCATAATCCTATACTCACTGTATTTAATAAACTTGAAAAATTTGGCAGCTTTCTTTTTCTTCACCATATTTTTTAATTTCACTCTATAGCTTGTATGGATGTTTATCCCTTTGATTTTGCATTGGCACTAGTTTCATTGGTTTCAAGGCCGTAATGATGACCACTTCTAGTCACATGGCTTACCTTAGTAATGTTTATAGCAGCTAATTAGCCTGTAACAGCCTTCGAAGTTGTCATTCCACCATCATACCTCTATGGCACTTGCTTATTATCTTTGTATGGAAAAGGTGCTGGTGTTTTGATTACGAGTCTAGGAGCAATTTTGGTTTTAAGAGGTGTAGCCTTTGGTTGATTGCAATAAATGATGAGAGGGTGACCGACACCATAGGGTGATTGTGATAGTCCTTCATCAATCATAATTATTGACTTTTCGTGACATATTCCTTCATAGAATTCAACTTCGCCATTATTGATCATCCTTTAGATCATAGCTACAAATTTTGGACAATCTTGTAAAGTAAGTCTTAGAGTTATATGAAATTTACAAAAGTTAGCCCCCGGATTAGATTGGTTCTTGGTACCTCTATGATTTTGACCAAGGATTTTGTATTCCCAAGCTTTTTCCATTGTGATTCTATTTTCTTAGGCAATGGTTTTACCATCATTCTTCTTCAACGATTAAACGTTAATTCTAGGCTCAAGCTAATTGGGTAGGGGATTTTCTAGAACACTAGGTCTTGAGGCATTGTCGAATCGAAAGGCACCCACTTCAAAAATACTTTAGACCTTTTTCTTAAAGGCTAGACAATTCTTGTTTGATTGGTCCACTATCGCATGATGTAATACTTAATTTTGTCCGAGCCCCTTTTCCTGATAGTCTAAAATATTCGAGATACAAAATTAGCCACTTGTCCCAATAGTAATATTCACTTCCTAAAGATGAAATAAATATATTTAAGACTTATTTAGTCCTACATAAATGACTACATGTACACGTGACAAAATTATTGCTATTTTAAGGGTCATGAAAAGTAATCTCGGACAAAAAAGATGCATATTAAGGTAAAATAATTAGCTTTTAACTTTATACTTATGAAATTATAAAATTTGTTTTTGTAAATGACATCACAGTCAAATTTTACAGTTTTAGGATTTTTTTAAGCTTTTTTATAGAATTTGAGAAGTTGACGTTGTATATTTTTACTGATACCTGTGTGGTATTTATATCAATACGCAATCTGAAAAAAATTAGAAATATTCAAGGAAAAATTCATATTGGCATTTTTTACCACAAGGTATCAAGTCGGTAATTTTGCCAATTATTTTTGAATATCCCACTGTAGAGCATTTTGCTCGTGAACTTTTCGGTAAAGACTTATTTTGAATTTCAAATTTTCATATTTACCATTTTGTAAATTAATATTTTGAATATTTAATTTATTTTATATAAGTTTCAATATATTTTTTGAAATTTCCCTGATCTAAAATATAAGTTTTCCTTTATCCTAAAAATTTTCAGTCAAATATTCTTGAGTTTTGAACTTCAAAATTCTTTAAACATTTCCATTTAACTACCATTATATTAGTTCTTTAAATTCATTTATTTATGCATTTTGTATTTTTTAATAATTTTTCTGTTTCCAAGATACGGAGTTCCCTACCCTACTTTACTCCGTAAATTTTTTTCAATAAGATTTTTTTAGTTTATAATTTTTATAATTCCTTAAATATTATTGTTAAATTCATGCTAAATTAGTTTGTGAGAATTCAAATTATTTTATTAGTTTTGTGTTTTTCTCATATGTAACGGTTTTTTGATAAGGGTTTTTCTTGTAAAATTTTGCAGGTTTGAAATTTTAATAGTTTTTTCCTTGAATATTAAAATTGATTTTGTTATTAGATTAAGGTAAATTGATCATATAAAATTTTATTTTAAATATATAATTTTTAATTTTTACAATTTAATCCTTCTAATTAATTTTTATAGTATAGTTTTACATATTCTATAAATATCTTCCAAAATCCTCTAGAACTTGATGATGTCATGGATGACATAATCACTAAAGGATAAACATAAATAATTTAAATGAAATCAAAGAAAAAAATCAGCAAATAAAATAAATCTCAAGTAAGTAAATAAATAAATAAGTAAAATCCTAGAGTTTTCGAGGAACAATTTGAACAAGAGCTATTTCTTCAGCCTTTGGCCAACTTTCATCCCCTATAAATAGCGAATGATTTTCTCAATTTGGGTCTTTAGGCTTTTAGGAAGAAAAACAAAGAAAAAAAAATACTAAATTACCTAGATTTTTAAGCTTTTATAAGGTAAATTTCTTGAAAATTTCTTAATTTTTGTTTTTTTCTTATTTGATTCCCCCTTTTAATGAGCCACATGAATACTTGTACTCATAAAATTTTATTCATGTTGAATGGCCAAGTATGATGGCTATGATTAAAGTCTTTGATTTTGGTTGTTTTAGTTAATTTTTATTAGAAATAATTTGATTTTCTTTGAGTTTATCTATGTTTGTTGATATATATATATATATCTTGTTATTTTCATGTAAGCATGTTTGTATAATTTTTCTTAATATTTTCAAGTTGTTTTATATTGATTTATTCATTATTTTTTATATTTTTATGCTCATTCATGCCTAGAAAAAATTTTAATATGCATATATGTTAATATTTAAATTATATATTTGATGAAAAAAATATTTTTGCTGAAAAAACATGCTGACTTAATCATGTAGGGGCTTATTTTGTGATGTTTTGATTTTATTTAGCCTATTTTGTAATTATAGAAATTATAAAGATAAATTGCAAAAATTATAAAACTTTTTCTATGGCCATCGAAGCTTGGTGCTTGTAGGCATCTTCAGAGTGTTTTTATGCTTAGTTTAACATATTTGAATGTGTTTTAGACATTTTATAACATTTTGGGGACATTTTGCAATTTTAAAAAGTTTAAAGACTAATTCGCAAAATGTGAAAAAAATTGCTTTGTCACTATAGGTGTTTGGCCAAATCATTTTCTTGATTGTTGGTGTGTTATGTGATTTTTCATGATGTATTTGGTATATATTTATGATTTTTATTTTGTACGGACTAAATTATAAAAATAAAAGATTTTATGTCAAGGCCATCCATACTTGGTTGATTGCTTGAGTATACTTGTGAAAGTGTTTTTATGTTTATTTTGATATGTATGAATATGTTTTACGTATTTTCCACCATTTTGTGACCATTTTGTAATTTTAGAAAGTTTAAGGACTTATTTGCAAAATTGTAAAATTTTGTTTTAAGGCCATAAGTACTTGGTCGAATTTATTATATGATCTTTGTTATGATTTCCTAATTTTTTTTTATGAATTTCATGTTTAATTATGATTTTATTTTGCCTACAGACTAAATTGCAAAGTTAGAAAATTTTAACGATGATATTTTTGACATTTTAAAAATATTTCTATCATTCCTATGGTCTTCCTAGGGGTGTAAAAATTCTTAAAAGTTTTCATATTCTTTTGGTTATTTGTTAAGATACGAAATGCAATTTTAAAAAGTTCAAGGACTTATTAGCAATTTTTGCATTTTGGATCTATCTTCATGTTTAAGTTACCCATGGAGGGTATAATTGTCATTTCATATTATTTTTGAGTCCTTTAGGTTACCAAGATACTTATAGGTCGAAGGTACATCTTCGGAGTATTTTAGTAATTTTTCAGAATTGAGTTCTATGTGATCACTGGGATGCTTATCAGCTGAAGGTGTACAGTAAGAGTAGGTTCATTTGTTCGTAATGTCATCTAGCCCTTTAGGTTACTGAGATAAGTATACGTCGAAGGTACGACTCAAGAGTATTTTGGTAATTTTCTTTAAAATTGAGTTCCTCATGATCATCGAGATACATTTATGTTAAATGTGTATAATGGGCATAGGTTCATCTTTTAATGATGCCATTAAGTCCTTTAGGTTTACTGAGATGCTTCTATATCAAAGGTAGACCTTAGGGATATTTTAGTAATTTATATTAGAACCAAGTCCTGTATGATCACGGGGATACTTTTAAGTCGAAAATGTACAATAGGAGTAGGTTCATTCATCTATGAAACTATAAAAGCTTTTAAATACCGGGATACATATATGTTGAAGGTAATCTTTAAGGATACTTCATTCATTTATTGTAGAATCGAGTTCTTCAGGGTTGCTTGATCATTTTGACCAAATTAGAATCCTTAGAGTTGAGTTTAATTGTTTTGCATAAATAGGGTCTTAAAAAATTTTCATATTATTATTTAAATAAAATTAAAATTTTTATAAAATCAAAGTAATCTCTCTGATTTTAAAATAGTATGCAAAATTTCACCCAACATATAAGAGAGGTTATACTGATTATTTTAAATGAGATATCCTTTTAAAAATATGAAAATTAAGATTTTCCATAAATTTTGAAAAATATAAAACCTTTTGTATTCCATCAATTCTCCTGCGAGGTACAAAAGATATTTTAATTTTTAGAAAAAAAAACCTTTCGTGTTCCACTGGCTCTTTAGCAAGGTACAAAAGAGAGTGATGAAAACTCTCATGTTCTTTTGGTATTCTGAAAAGGTACAAAAGATATTTTGATTTGAAAAAAAAACCTGATTTTCCCATCTTGAGTAATAAATTTGTTTTATAAAATTTTATTTTTGAAATATGAAAGTTATAATTAAATATCAAAGATTGAAATTAAATAAAAATAAAAATAAAAATTTGTGTTAATACATTATTAATAAAGTACTAATTGTTGGGCATCACGAGAAGGTTGATCCTTAATTATGATTGTAACCGACTCTCAGATCTTCATAGCAATGTCTGGTATGAGCACAAATCTCGAAGTCTATTTTTATGAGTTTTGTAATCCTAAAATATAAACTTTGGTAGGAGACCAATCCACTAGGTTAAAACAGACTGGCGGCGACTCTTAAATAAATGGTCATTACGTAATAATTATTTAGAATTAAGTCGAGTGAGCAATTCATCTTGACAACTTAGTCCCCAAACATGAAAAATAAAAAATTATAATAATGATATAGTCTCTAAAATAAAAGAAAATAGTGATATAATACTTTATAGAAGAATAAGGGATACATCTGCCATTTTAAGTCATGTTGTCAAGATTTATATCTAGGCTATGTTGCAAAACATGATACTCACAGTAGGAATTTGGATTGTACTACCTAAGGAAATTATGTTCATATGGTTTGGAAAAAATGAGAGCTGCTAATGGAGCCTCAAGAAGGTTGTTAAACATTTCTTTACAAGAATAAAGAAGAGGCTCGTAATGTGGTTTAGGCTTATAGGTTCTTTAGGCTAATTGATTGGTGTTGGGCATGGTTTGATTTTGAGGAGGAGGATTTCAGATAATAGTCTGTAGGGTTGGTGGAGCATGAACTCAGATCCATTAAAAGAATATGTATTTTAGGCCCGCTACCCTTGATTCTGATAATAAGGGTGAGGTCCTTGACGATAAGGCTTAACGACATAATTGTTGAATGGAGCTTCTTCCTTTTTTTATTAGATCCAACTTTCTTTCTAGTAAAAGATTCATCAATCATAATCTTTCTGACTTTTATAGCTGTCTTAATCACTTCTCTTAATATAACAAGGTCGGTGAAGTTCTTGGTTGCAGTCCCTACTAACTAGACATAGTAAGGAGGATGCAAAGTATTCATGAACAGCATAGTTGTTTCTTTCTTAGTTAAAAGGGGTTGAACCTAAAAAGCCATATCCCTCCATTTTTGTGCATGCTCCTTAAAAGATTCTGCTAGCTTTTTCTCCACGTTTTTACAAAATTAGCCTATCTAGTACCCATTCAGCCATGTGCTTATATTATTGCAAATATGTGTTTGCCAAATCGGTCTAACATTAGATTTGAGTATGGTTGAGATCATTATACCATTGAAGTGCTGATCCTAACGAGCTTTCTTGAAAACAATGAATGAAAAGCTTGTCATTTTATGAGTATCTGGCCATTTTTTTGGATAAATATCTTAATGCAAGCATAAGGGGATATAATGCCTTTATACTTTTTCAAACACAGGTATTTTAAACTTAAACAAGATATATTAAGTCTAGTGCCAGACTAAGGTCCTCAACATTAACACTGCTATATAGTTCAACCTTTTTTATAGCCTTTAGTCTTCTTTCGACAAGTTATAACTTTCGTTTTTTGGTCTCTATTTTAGCCTGCTCTTTGCCTTTCTATTTATGCCTTTCTTCCTCATCAATGCTAGGAATCACCGACCTTCCTTGTGTAGTTGTGGTTCTCGCATCTGCCCCTTATGAAAGGTTGTTAGGGTTAATCACAATGACTAACAATCATTGCAACATAGCTCGAATACGAATCCTGACCAGCCCGACTTAAAAGGCAAGTGTACCTGTCGTTCCTATATATAAATATCTATATGCCATTATTATTATTATCATTATTATTTTTAAGGGCCACATTATTATTATTTTGATTTAAAGACTGAGTTGTTGAGATGAATCACTCACCCGACTTTGGGAGTCACCACTAATCTATTATAGATAGGTGAGATTGGTCACTTATCAAAGTTTATATTTCTAGGGTTATGAAACTCATAAAAAATAAACTTTAAGATCTACAATAATAACAAAGGTCGTATGAAAAGGTCCGAAAATCAATTACAATAATAGGTAAGGATCAATCTCTTTCATGATGTCTGAAAATAGGTAACTTATTAATTATGCATTAACTTAAATTTGAAGTTTTGTTTAGTTTTTGCATCCGATATTTAATTATGATTTTCGTATTTCAAAATTTTCCATATTCTCAAATTTATTATTCCATAAAAAAAGTCAAGTTTTAATATTTTCAAAAATCAAAAGATCATCCACTTCTAATCGGAGAACTAGAAGAACATAAAAGTTTTTATCATTTTCTTTCACACCCCACTAGAGAGCCAAACGAAGAGGAAAGCTTTAAAAATTAAAATATCTTCTACACCTCATCAGAGAATTGTAGGAATATAAAAGGTTTTAATTTTGCAAGATTTGAAAAATCATAATTTTCATTTTGAAAAGGATATCTTGTTATTAAAATAATTCATAGAACCCCTCTCGTATGCTGGGAGAAATTCACATACTACTTTAACTCGGAGACATTACCTTAATTTTCAAAAATTCTGGTTTTATTAAAAATAATAATATTTATCCTAAGATTTGGTTTCGACTACACATATGAAACTAGACTCAAAGGACCTAAACATGGTCAATATGGTTGAAATGTCCCTTAAAGTACCTTCAACATAAAATTATCCTAGTAATTTTAAAGGACTCGATTTTAATAAAAAATTATTAAAATGTCCCTTGGTATACCTTCGGTATAAAAGTATCCCGATAACCTTAAAGAACTCTAAATTGTTCATAAAAGATGAAACTATCCATAATGGACACCTTTGTCTTGAAAGAATCCTATATTACATAGGACTCTGTTCGAAGATGAATTACTGAAATACCCTTAGGGTTTACTTTCATCATGAAGTCATCTCAATAAAGGACCTAAAAATGATAAAAATGACAATGTCACTCTAAATGGTAACTTGAATATTAAAGGTCACCTAAAATACAAAAATTACAATTAAGTCCTTAAATTTTTTATTATTACACTTTAGCCCAAAATAACTAAGGATGCAAAAAATGTCCTTAAAATGAGCAAACTACCCTAAACGGGTAATTTGATATGGGAAAAAGACCATTTTGACCTTAAAATGCAAGGTTTTCTTAATAGACCTTAAACTTTGCTAACTTTGTAATTTAGTTCTTATATGAACTAAAGTCATAATTAAACATAAAACACATTACAAAAAATCATGGAAATCATGGTAAAAGTCACAAAAAGTATTCGGCCAAACACTTTTGTTATTATAAGCATTTTTTAAGTTTTGCAAATCAGCCTTTAGACTTTTTAAAATTACAAAAAACCCTAAAAGGTAAAAAATATATGATGAGTATTTCAACATGTTAAAAATGAGTAAAACACATCCCTAAATGTATATGAAGCTCTTGGCCAAGCATGGAAACCCTTGAATTTTTTTCTTTTTTAACAATTTAGTCCATATATTTCCTAAAATTAGAAAATAGCACCAAAAACACCAAAAATCCATCTTATCACATTTGAAAACATTTGGTCAAGCTTGGAACTACCTATCCAGAGCTTTAAAAATTTTTGAGAAAATTATTTTTAGGTGCCTACAAATCATCATAGAAATAACAAATATAATTAAATCTAAGGTAACCTTAAGTTTTGTCGTCACCAAAAAAGTATATTAATCAAAATTTTCCAACATAGCAATCATAAATCCTAATTCTACCAAGCTCATTTCAACCTCATCATGTAAGAAATCATGAAAAATAAACATATAAACATGTTTTATGAACTTATTAACATGAAAATGCAAGGAAAATAGTATCAATATGAACATATATTTATGATAAAATCAAGATTATATCAAAGAAAACATATTTCATAAATGAAATCAAATTATTGCTAAGAAAAAAATCAAATATAACAATTAAATTAAAGAAAATTGTTCATAACCATCTTATTTTGCCTTTCAATGTGGATTAAAATCCATAAGCTCAATCATGATTTTGGCTCTAAAAATTTTCTAATTGTTTCAACCTTAAAAATGTAGAAAATGGTAGAAAACTTGATATTTCTTAAATGTTTTTGCTATTTTTTGCTTGGAAAACCATTAAGCCCTTCTTGAAATATTCTCCCCTTATTTATAAGGGGAAGATAGGCCAAACTTGGATGAAAATCAATTTGGCCGAATGGCCATTGATTTTTTCTTTTTTCTTTTTTGTCTTATTTTTTTATATTTTTTAGGGATTTTGTTAAGATTTAATTAATTAACTTGTCATCTTGTATGAGTCATCAAGTAGGATTCATCATCCAGGAACTTTGCCTTTTTTGATGATAAGAAAAGGCTAATTTGGATAAAAACAAATTATTTAGATTGAATCGTAATAAATTAAAAATTATGTGCTCAAGAAAAATATTTTTGATAATAAATTTAATTAAAATTTTAATCAAAATAGATTTATTGAGCATGTTAGAAGTAAAAAATGAGCTTATTGGGCTTATTGGAAAATTAATGGCCTTACCAAGTCCATTAAGAAAACTAATGGGCTTTAAAGCCCATGAAATGGAAGCAAATTTAGGCCATTAAAAATAAAATTAAAAAAGTTTCCATATAAAAATTTAAAAAGGAATTTTTGAAAAATTTTTTGTGCAAGAAAAAGGTAATTAAAAATTTCAAACTCATAACAATTTACAAGTGAAAGCCTTTTCAAAAAGAAATTATATTTAAAAAATATCAATCGAAATTTCAAAAAGCAGTATCCAAGACATTTTATTGAAATATATGAAAATATTTAAAATTTTAAATTTTGAAAAATTTTACAGATAAAAAATTCATATTTTGGAGAAGAGAAAGTTCCAAAACACGTTCAAATATTTATAAAAATAAATCAAATTCGACATATTGTTCAAAATATTAATTTAAAAAATAATAAAAATGAAAATCTAAAATCTGAAACAATTTTTACTAGAAAGATTTTATCGGTAAAAATATACAACAATCGACTCCTAAAATTTCATGAAAAAATGCCAAAAATTTTTTAAAAAGGAAAATTTGATCATGATAACATCTGCAAAACTTAATTTTAAAACTTTATAAGAAAATATTTAAAAAACTAATTTTTCTCTTGAATATTCATCATTTTTATCTAAGATTTATTCTTTACGACCTTTAAAATGGTACGTTCAAATATTGTAGCAGATTTAGAGTGGATTTGGATATTAACCCTTCGATGTCTATCTGAATCTGCTTTGATTTTAGTTTAAATTGTGTCGGATATTTAGATTTGTTATATATCTATATGCAATCATTTACGTGGACTAAATTTAGCCTTGAAAATGTGTAGTCCACCTGGTAGAAATCGATCTCTACAAGGGTGACTACTATATTCTTAATCTCAGATAATTAAGACTATTAGGTAAAGGAGACCCAAATAAAACTAAGTGTCTACAGCAGTGGATTAGCTATGAGGACATTTTATTTCACATTTTGGGTATTTTCTAGCTATACATCTTGAGCATTAGTTGGTTATCCTTTAACTAGTACCCTTTGGATACCCAGATAGAAGTATCAGTAGTAATTTCTAGTTATTGGCGAACTAGATCTCTTACCATTAGCAATTCCATCATCCTTGTGATATGTATTTGCAGTTCCTCTTATCTTTTTATCATGGCCTCCTAGGCCTTTTAATGACTTTCCTTTAATCTTTTTAATCTTACTAGGTGGTCTTTAGCCATCTTTTTTACTCTATACTAGTATAGTACCGATAAGTGGGTGATAGTTCAGTTGGCCTTTCTGAGCTTATAATATTAAAACCTTAAAACTTTTAATTTTTTGAGTTA
This sequence comes from Adansonia gregorii, assembly GCA_038382025.1. Taxonomy (NCBI): domain Eukaryota; kingdom Viridiplantae; phylum Streptophyta; class Magnoliopsida; order Malvales; family Malvaceae; genus Adansonia; species Adansonia gregorii. The sequence continues at coordinate 8,129 of JBBYHO010295352.1, read as the reverse complement.
AATTTCTATTTATGAATTGATGAAATTAATAAATATATTAGAATGTATGTATGTATGTATGTATGCATGGCATGAACATATGAATATATGATGCACTAGTGGGAACATTTATTTTAGCAAAAGATTCCAAACTAAAAAATTTTCACTAACTTTGTAGAGAATTACACATTCACATTGTTGATCATGCGTGGATTATACCCAAGTAAGGTCTTAACTGACTCATATTATTTTTGAAACTCTTCTAAAAATTTAGGCACAACATGTCCAAACTCCCCTACAGGGTTAATCTATATCTTAGGACCTTAATCTTCTCTACCATCTTTTTGGCTTGGATGACAGCTGAGTGAATTTGTTCTATGAGATGATTAATGGACATCTATTAACCTATGCACCTAGTTTTCCATCTTTTGCGTTTATCATAAACCGATCATACTTTCTCGAACCAATATGCGTCCATTTGCTCGTAGGCTTGTACCAATGCATGAAATCTTCTCCTTTTTATCATGGTTCCTATTTTATCTCTTGAATAGTTATCATAAAGGCATCCCTTTCTCAAATTAGTCAAGATATCTTTTCCTATTCTTCATCAAGTGCAACTCAAAGTCGTTCATTATTATCAATGGACCTTCTTAACTGTCAAGATTATTAACATGCTTTTTTTTCTTTTTCCAAAATAGTTCCCCTAACTTTTCCTTCCAAGGCTTTGGTTTTCCAAACCTCTAACTCTTCCCGGAGCTTACGTATTTCTTCCATTATCCCTTTGAAAATCTTCTTAGAGCTCCAGATATCCCATCAAGCTTTAACTTCTTGTTCTTTTCTACCTAGTTTATTTTCATCAAATTATTCTTTTCTTCTATCCTCATGACTTCTTTTCCTTTGGCCTCCAATTTTATTCATAAATAAGCAACTTCTTCTTGAAGCACCCGATTCTCATCTCTTATTTTTTTTATTCCCTAGTAGCTTCTTTCTTAATCAAATCAACCTCAAAAGGCATAACAAGCTCTAGCAGATAGATACTAAAGGAATGGCTCTATCTGTACCAAGAATAATCATGTTACATCCTTGAATTTTTCGCTAAGCATCATAAACTAGCATGGCCTTTCCATATATACACATGAGCTAGACTCATATCCTTCTTTCCATTAAAAAATGGCTATCTAAAGTGGTTTTCTATAATTTTTCCCCTGATTTTAAGATCTCTATTAGCTAGTCCTAAAGTCATCATAATAAACTGCTAAAATCTATATTGTCTTCATACTAATAATGATGCATATCCCATGAATCCCTAAATACCAGGCATAAATAGCAATCTCCACACCAATAGACAAAAGGCTATAGTGAAAACTAAGGTGTTCTCCATGTTATTTCTTCAAAAGGGAGGTTCTTGAATGTCTTAACTCATTGACTCCTGGTTCCTGATTTTGGCCAGTCTTTCTTGATGAACTCCTGAAGAAGGAAAAAAATGAGAAATAGGGTTTAACCTTATTAACTTTTTTACCTCAGAAATGACTCTAGGCCCAAATACATAATAATTAAGCATTTTCAAAAAATCTTCCTCAACCATCTTTTCGATAAGCATTGAGTGCTTGGATTAGCTTAGCTAGAATGGCTGGACTTGAGTACTTATTCTTTGCTAACTGACTAAACAAGTCTAACGCTGTCACTTCTACCTAATACTCTCAAGAAGAAAACCAACCTATATATGATTAAGATGAATGCATTAAAGGTGTTCCTAGTGTTAGCGTGTATTCAAATGTATTCTCATAGAAACTACCAAGATATAACATTAGTGTTCCCCTTTTGTTTGATATAATAGTGGCATGACTCAAAATCTATGTCAAGAACTTCACCTAGTTTCTTGTGGAAATTGGTTAGATTATGTTCCTTACAGTAAATGGGCCTCATTCCCAAAGGTCCAAGCCCAAGCAGAGCTAAGATCTCTTCCATAGTTGGAGTCATGTTATGCTAATTAAATGAGAAACACTAGAATGAGAGATCCCAAAACTCAATCACAACTGAACTAACTGCTCATCAAACGTATCTTAAGAAGGAGTGTGATTTGCACATACTTGTCAGTAAATCAAGTTTGCTTCACATTTCCCCATCGATCCTATATCTCCACCAACTCTCTTAAATTGTTCTGACGAAGGTCCTTTCTTCGCTCTTTTTGATCCAATTCTGATTTAATACAAACCTCTTGAAAATCTTTAGAAATAATTACTACCTGTACTCATTCAACCTTAAAGTTTTATGAAAATTAACCTAAGTTGAGATTCTATTTTAAAGCAAGCATTCTTGTATGCATATGAAAAATGCATAAAAAAGTAAAAAATAAAAAATAAATCAATATCAGTATTAAATATAAATTCAAATCACAATAAACTTTGAAATTAAAAACAATACAATTGCAAATTATCTAAATAAATAAAAGTTATAAATTAACCAAATCAATTATCTAAATTTTCCAAATAAATAAAAACATTGAGATAAAGAGAAAAAAAGAGAAAAAGGTAGTTTTCTTCTTTTGTGCCTAATTTTTTTGTGACATATAAAATCGAGCATGGTTTTGGCTAGGCGATCAATATAATTCACTATATGAAGTTTGAGCTTATGCTAGAAAGCATTTAATTCAAATGGGAGTCTCTTCTATGCTTGTAATAAGGCTAACACCTCAGGCAAGCATATGAATTTACACCTAGTAGGCTTTTCACTAGCTCGAACGGAGGCTAATACCTCAGAAGGCAAAGCTACTTCACCTCTTCATAAAAAATTAGGTCATCTATGCCCCTTCCATAAATCTAGAGGAAAACCAATGCATATGCTCAGTGTGTGAAAATGGATAAAAAAACCTCTCTATGATGCAATATTAAAAATAAAACCCCTAACCTAAACCCCCAATAGACAAGACAAAAAATGGATTAATGTAACATTAACAAATATTTGAATAATAATAAAAAAAATTTGGAAATATTAGGAATTATAATTAATTACTGGTTGAAACTATAATAATCAAAATGTAATTAACAAATAACTAATTTTAGGCTTGACTCTCACACTAGTCCATGGTGGAGTTCTGAAGCTGTCATAACATAGTCTCGATACTAATCCTGACCCGCCGGATTTAAAAGGTAAGTGCATCCCTCATTCTTATATGCATCTATATAACATTTTTTTTATTTTTAAGGGCCATATCATGATTATTTTTTCTTATTTTTTTAGGACTAAGTCATCAAGATAAATCGCTCGCTCGACTTCATCTTAAATAGTTGTGACGAAACAACTATTTATCTTGGAATCACCACCAATCTATTTTATCTATGTAAGATTAGTCACTTATTAGAATTCATATTTTGAAGGTTATAAAACCCTTAAAAACAAACTCTGACATCTATGATAATATAAGAGATCATGTGAATTCAAGAGTTTATTACAATCATAAGTAAAGATTAATCTCTCTCATAACAACTTGTAATAGGTATCTCGTTAATTACATGTTAATTTAACTTTTGATTTTTATTCAGTTTCAACATTCAATATTTAATTATAATTTCCATACATATAAATAAAAACAAATTTATTATTCTATATGAAAAAGGTATCTAATAATTTTTTAAACAAATAAAACATGTTAGGTCTGGCCCAGCTTGGAATCATCTTCCAAAGCCTTTAAAATTTTTAGGTGAATTATTTTCATACCCCACAGATTCCAAAATAATCCTAAATGTTATTAAAACAAATGGGAAAATTTATCCAAAGGCCTTTAACAATTTTGGCCAACACCAATCAATGAAGAAAAATTTTTTCAACATGGCTACAAAAATAATCAACATATATCCTAATTTCTATCCAACTCTCATCATTATCACCAAGTACAAAATCATGAAATATGGATATATAAACACACTTTATCAATGATTAATCATGAAAATACCAAGGAAAATAGCACAAAATCATATAAATAATAATGTAACATCATTTCCATTAACAAATATTTATTTTCATGGTAAAAACCAAATTATTGCTGCTAAAAATAACAATTAAATCAAGAAAATTAATCATGACCTTCATACTTAGCCTTTCAACATGGGTTAATATCCATGAGTACAAACTTTATTTTAGCTTACTAATAGGAAGAAAAATGAATGAAATATATAAAAACTAACAATTTTCTAAGTGTTTTTACCTTAAAAGTGTAGAAAACTTGATTTTTTTCCTAACTATTTTCGCTTTCCTTTTTGCCTGAAGAACCATTTTTTTCACTTGAAGCATGGATTTAGCTAAGGGGAGGAAAAGTCCCTTTGGCTGAAAATCAATTTTACTTTTAATTGTTATTTTATAAATATTTGTAAATTAGAATAAGCATTCATTAAATTAGTCTAGTCATCATGTGTGACTTATTATCTTGATGATTATTAAGATAAGATCACCTAGTGACATAGTTAGAATCAAACTAAATTGGTTAGGGAAAAATTAAAATCCAACTAAATTATTTTCCATAAAACTAGCTTATAAAATTCTAAAAATAAAAATAAAAATAAAAATAAAAATATATTAATAAACATAAACATAAACAAAACTTTAGAAATGATAGAAATAAAATCACAATAATGGAAAAATCTTGAATCAAAATCTCAAACTCGTAAAATTTTATGAGAAAAAAATCTTATAGAAGAAAATGGTATATATGAAAAATTTCATAAAGATGAATGAAATTTCTAAAAAGTTCATCGAAGCCCATTTAATTAAATATGTGAAAATATTTAAAATTTTAAACTTTCAAAAATTTTACAAAAGAATTTTACAGATAAGAAAAATTCATATTTTGGAATTAAGAAAATTTGAAAAATACGTTCAAATTTATAAAAATGAATTGAATTTAATACATTATTCAAAATATTAATTAATAAAAATAATAAAGATAAAAACCTAAAATCTAAAATAAATTTTATGGGAAAAAAATTCATTACCATGACGATCACAGTATTGTGAAAATTTCAAATTTAATAAATAAATTTGACTGTTTGGCACCTTATAGTCTAAAATGCCAATAAATATTCAACCTCTACTAGGGCAGTCACTAGGTTCTAAGTCCTAGATATTTAGGACTATTAGAAGAAAAAAAGCCCAAACGAAATTAAGAGTCTACATTTATTGATACATTTGGCTAAAAATCATAATTTTAGCTATGACATAAACCTATATCCATACAAAAACCCTTGGTATCAATACAAATAATAAAATTTTGAATTTTGACTTCATTGAGGCCCCATATCAATATGAATAGGCTGTGTATCGATACTCTTATGCAATAATGTGGACTTTCCATACCTTTGACTCTTTGAATACCTCACATTAGCCAAGAATAATAAGGGATTGACCCATGCTGATTCAAGTGACTCCGATATTAGCCCGAATGATGACCTTTAATGCCATGGATGTTGGCCTAGACAAAATGAGTTGTCTATAGTTGTTGACTTATTTATGCATAATCTCTTGCATTTTCACATTTTTTCTTCCTTCTTAGTTTTTAAGGCTTATCAACATACTCAATATCAATTATGTAACCATCCTTGCTATAAGAAAAAAGCAAAAGATATTGCATTATCGTAAAAGATGTATACAACTCGCTTATGTGCTCAAGACCTTCACTTTTATATTCAACAGTGGCATCATGGTGCATTCAAATTCTTTTATATTTTCGACAACTAATGATGTGATTTTTTATCCTAATATAGGTACATAATTTCTTTCTATGCACCATCTAATATTGTGCATCTATCTCTAGTAGTTTTAAAAGCTTTTACAATTTCATTACATTTATCAAGCATCTTTCTAAGTCCTTCAGTCGTTGCTCTATCAACAAAATTATCTAAGCTATTTTCACCAAAAGCACTCATACGATTGGAAATTTCATTTTTAGTATTACAAATAGAGAATTGTGTAAACTTTGGTTTATGACCGAAATTAGAAGCAAGAATCATATTTTATGATGATTTTGGCCATTTAGTCTAAAGTATATATAGACTAGCTCTATCATTGGCAGCATTATCAAATTTTCTCCCTAAATATGCAAAATGAAACATTGAATTGTATAACCTTCTCTTCTCTCTAGACCAAGCTAATCTACTATCAACTTGTTAATTAAGTAGTTGATCTATAAAAGTAGAGTTAGGTTTAAATAAACATAGTTGAACTAAACCTTGCTAGGAGCACAACATAAAAGTATGATTAGACGGATGCATAAATATGTCACCCTTTTCTTTATACCACATCAAAGCTTGACAGAAACTACAAATACATTTTGGATCATTCAAACTAAAAGCTGAATGAAATCTTCCTATTAATAAAAACAAAGAGATAAATTGTTACTTTCAAAAAAATGCAAATATTTTTTTTGCATTTAATATTTTAAATAATATTTTGACTCATTTACATTATTAAAGTTGTTTGGTGACTCAAGACTTATTTGATATTACTACTATATAGCAAAATTTGCAATAATAGCATGATCATATTTAAACATAAAAAAAATTAATGGCAATAACTACTTTAAAGATTTTTTTTTTTAAAATTCAATGGAGTAACAAAGAATTAATAAATGTTACCTTCAGTTCCACTTAAAGAATCTTTAAAAATCTATTGACTGTAGTAAAAACTTCACCTAAAGAATCAAATATGATGGATACATCATATAAACTATAATTGTTGTTACTATTAGTTATTGAAGCCTCATGTCCCTCTACTGTTGGCTAAACAAATTATGTTCTTTCACTATATGACATGAATTTGGAAGATTACTTTCATTGCATAATGAATGCGATCACAATGGTTATCATTCCTAGTCAACAAAACACATTATTCTCTTTTTTTAAAAAAAAAATTGATTTTTGTGACAATTAGGAGAAAAGATTAGCCTTGTCTACATGGCATGTAATTTCAAGCCTACCTCTATCTCGAACTAAAAAAGTAGATTGATATGATAATTTAGAGACAATGTTACCAAAGATAGGAACATTCCATAAAGCATCATTAATATGACTACTACTAGAAGCATCACATAAAAAGTCAAAATCTTAGTTTTTTTTTTTTTTTTGGCAACGCTTCATTTGTAATTCCAAGATAAGCAAATATAATAGTTTGAACATAAATTGTGTATAGCTCACCATCATCACTATTGTTGGATTTAACCATGCAAGTACACCTATTGCAACAAATAATATAGTGAAGAAGTAAAGTGTCAATGCTTTGAAGAATTGTTAACAATCTTGTTAAGTAATAAGCTATAACAATATAATCTTATTCAAACAGATGATTAAAAATTGTAAATTAAAAGCAAACTAAAATTTGTTAACTATAAAAAATAATTAGGGTTTAATTAATAAATACAAAAAATCTAAGATTATAATTTCCCTAAACGTTTTAATTGAATTTGTTTTACATTTTGCCTTGACTAATGACATTAAGTTGTTAACATAGAGTTCCAATTTATTTATAGATATCTTTTTGATGGTTGTATAAAAAATCTCTCTCTTTATACAGATTGAATTAAAGAGAAACTTATTCAGTTTAAATTCTAATTTGGTCACAAAGGACATGCTTGTATATTCCTATCTAACATGTAGATATTGTAGACACCTCATTTTGTCCGAGCTAATTTTTAGCAATTTGGAGCATCGACATAAGAGGGGACGATGATCGTTCAACAAAAAAGTATTTTAAGGATGCCAAGAAGGCCTAGGGATCATATCAAAGGTAAATACAAAGATGTGGCATCAAGGGATGTAGTTCGAGGTATCCGAGGAGAAAGGATATGAGAAAATTCACAATTTTACTTGAATATATCGATACATGGTTTTAATGTATCGATACAATGCTCCAACATGCCAAAAATTTGAAATGTCCTCATTTGTATCGATACAAGATGTAGCTGTATTGATATAAAAGCCTCTGTATCGATACAAGAACTCATGTATCGATACTGGACTATGCCAGGACCCAAATATGCATTCTGTAATGGAATATATCGATACAAATCAACTGGTATCGATACAATGATCATTGTATCGATACAATGTTCATTGTATCGATATTATCAAGGTTTTTGGACCAAATGTATCGATACATTATGC
>JBBYHO010295242.1:0-30775 GCA_038382025.1 Adansonia gregorii | reverse complement strand
GGGCACTATAATCATGTTCACCTTATTAGGATGCACGATACTGATGCCTTGGATTGGTAAGAAAAGCTTTTCTTCTCTTCATTTTGCTTAGAATCAGAGTTCATTCATCAAATTAGACAAACATGGATTCTCATTATAATTTCTAGAAATATCATGATTGGACACTGTAATCGCATTCTCCTCACTAGGATACATTATATTAATACTTTGGTTTGGCAAGAAAAGCTTTTTATCCACCATTTTGCTTAGAAATAAGGTTTGTTCGTTAAATGCAACAAATATGGATTCTCGCAATAATATCCATTCTTTTCATGATTGGGCACTATAATCATATTCTTCTTATTAAGATACACGATATTGATGCCTTGATTTGGTAAGAAAAGCTATTCTTTCCTCCATTTTGCATACAATTATAGTTTTTCTCTCATTATTCATTTCGTGATTGAGTACTAAAATCATGCTCTCCTTATTACGATACACGACACTGATGCATTGGTTTGGCAAAAAAGGCTTTTTTTCCACCATTTTGCTCAAAAACAAAGTTCATTTGTCAAATAAGACAAACATAGATTCTCATAATAATCTCTATTCTTTTCATGATTGGGCACTGTAATCACATTCTTCTTATCGGGATACACGATATTGATGCTTTGGTTTGATATAAAAAGCTTTTCTTTGCACCATTTTGCTTAGAAACAAAGTTTGTTTGTTAAATGAGATAAACATGGATTCTTGTAAAAATCTCCATTCTTTTCATTATTGGGCACTACAATCACATTCTTCTCAGTGGGATACATAATAATGTTCTTCTCTTTGGGCTCTAAAATCATATTCTTCTCATTAGGATACACAATGTTGATGATTTGGTTTTGCAAGAAAAGCTTTTCTTTCAACCATTTTGCTTAGAATCAAAGTTCATCCGTCAAATAAGACACTTGGATTCTTATAATAATCTTTACTTTTTCTGGGATTGAGCATTATAACCATGTTTTTCTCATTAGGATACATGATGTTGTTGCCTTAGTTTGGCTAGAAAACTCTTTTTTTTGCCATTTTCCTTGGAATCAAAGTTTGTCTACCAAGTGGGACAAACGTGGATTCTTGTAATAATCTTTATTTTTTTTCCTGATTAAGTGTATAATGGCATTCTTTTCATTAGGATACACAATATTGATACTTTGGTTTGGCAAGAAAAGTTTTTCTTTTCCTTATTTTCCTTAGAATCAAAGTTCATCCGTCAAATGAGCCAAACGTAGGTTTTCATAATAATCTCCATTATTTTCACGATTGGGCACTATAAACACATTCTTCTCATTAAGACACACAATATAGATGCCTTGGTTTGGCAGGAAAAGCTTTTTTTTCTGCCATTTTGCATGGAATGAAAATTTATCCATCAAATGAGATAAATATGGATTCTTATAATAATCTTCACTCTTTTCATGATTAGGTACTATGATGACATTCACCTTATTAGGGTGCACAATACTAATGCCTTGGATTGGCAAGAAAAGCTTTTCTTTTCATCATTTTGCTTAGAATTAGAGTTCATCCATTAAATGAGAGAAACGAGAATTCTCATAATAATCTCTATACTTTTCATGATTGGGCACGATAATCACGTTCTCCTCTATGGGATACATGATATTGACGCTTTGGTTTGGCAAGAAAAGCTTTTCTTTCAATCATTTTGCTTAAAAACAAAGTTCATTTGTCAAATAAGACAAATGTGGATTCTCATAATAATCTTTATTCCTTTCACTATTAGGTAGTCTAATCGCATTTTTCTTATTGGGATACATGATATTGACGCCTTGGTTTTGCAAGAAAAGTACTTTTCTTTCACCATTTTCCACTGAACCAAAGTTCGTTCATCAAATAAGATAAACTTAGATTCTCATAATAATCTTTATTTTTTTCATAATTGAGCACTTTAATCATGTTTTCCTCATTAGGATGCATGATATTGATGTTTTGGTTTGGCAAGAAAAGAATTCTTTCCACCATTTTGCTTAAAATTCATGCTTTTCATGATTTGGCATTATAGTAACATTTTTCTTATTGGGATACATGATATTGATGCTTTAGTTTGGCAAAAAAAGCTTTCTTTTCCACTATTTTCCTAAGAATTAAAGTTCGTCTATCAAATAAGGCAAACGCGGATTTTCATAATAATCTCCATACTTTTAATGATTGGGCACTATAATCACATTTTTCTTATTGGGATACACGATATTGATGCTTTTGTTTGGCTAGAAAAGCTATTCCTTCCACCATTTTGCTTGGAATCAATGTTCATCTATCAAATGAGGCAAACTTTGACTCTTGTAATAATCACTTTTGTTTTGATGGTTAAACACTACAGTCATGCTCTCTTCATAAGGATACATGATATTGATCCTTTGGTTTGGCGGGAAAAGCTTTTCTTTCCACCATTTTGCTTATAATCAAAGTTCATCCGTCAAATGAGATAATTATGGGTTCGAGCAATAATCTCCATGCTTTTGATGATTAGACACTACAATCACATTCTTCTTATTGGGATGCATAATATTGATGCTTTGGTCTTATGGGAAAGGCTTTTCTTTCCACCATATTGCTTAGAATTAAAGGTCATCCGTCAAATGAGATAAACTGGATTCTCATAATAATCTTTATTCTTTTTGTGATTGAGCATTACAATCATGTTTTCCTCTTTAGGGTACATGATATTGATGCTTTGGTTTGGCAAGAAAAGCTTTTTTTTTCCTCCATTTTCCTTAGAATCAATGTTCATCTATCAAATGAGACAAACGTGGATTCCCGTAATAATCTCTATACTTTTCATGGTTGGGCACTATAACCATATTCTTTTTATTAGGATACATGATATTGATGCTTTTTTTTGGCAATAAAAGTTTTTCCTTGTTGCATTTTGCATGGAATCAATGCTTATATGTCAAATGAGAGAAACATGGATTCTCGTAACAATCTGCACTTTTCTCAAAATTAGGCATCGTAATCACATTGTCCTCAATTGGATACATGATATTGATTCTTTGGTTTGGCAAGTAAAGCTTTTCTTTCCTCTATCTTCCTTAGAATTAAAGCTTGCCTAAATGAGATAAATGTTGGTCCTCGTAATAATCTCCATATTTTTCATAACTGGGCACTATAATCATGTTTTGCTCTTTAGGATACACGGTATTGATGCTTTGGTTTTGGCAAGAGAAGCTTTTACTTCCACCATTTTTCTTTCAAAGAAGGTTTTTTCATTAAATGGGACAAACGTGGATTTCCATAATAATCTCCACACTTTTCACGATTGGGACTATAATTGCGTTCCCTTCATTAGGATGCATGATACTGATGCTTCAGCTTTAAAGGAAAAGCTTTTTTTTCACCATATTCATTAGAATCAGTGTTCCTCTATCAAATGCGACAAACCTAGATTCTAGTAATAATCTTCATTTTTTTCATAATTGGCCACTACAATCACATTCTTCTCATTACGATACATAATATGAATGCTTTAGTTTGGCAGGAATAGCTATTCTTTCCACCATTTTGCTTAGAATCAAAGTTTATCCATCAAATGCGATAAACTTGGATTCTCATAATAATTTTTACTCTTTTTATGATTGAGCAATATAATCACGTTCTCCTCATTGGTATACATGTATTGATGCCTTCGTTTAGCAACAAAAACATTTCTTTTTGTTATTTTGCTTAGAAGTAAAGTTCATCTATCAAATGAGATGAATGTAGATTCTCATAGTAATCTCCACTCTTTTCATGATTAGGCACTGTAATCATGCTTGTCTTATTGGGATACATGATGCTGAAGCCTTGGATTGGCAAGAAAAGCTTTTCTTTCCATCATTTTGCTTAAAAACAAAGTTTGTCAATTAAATGAGAAGCACGAATTCTCGAAGTAATCTCCATACTTTCATGATTGGGCACTGTAATCATGTTTTCCCTACTGAGATACACGATATTTATGCTTTGGTCTAGCAAGAAAAGCTTTTCTTTCTACCATTTCGCTTAGAAACGAAGTTGGTTTGTCAAATAAGATAAACATGGATTCTCATAATAATCTCCATTTTTTTCATAATTGGGCAGTATAATTATGTTCTTCTCATTGGGATAAATGATATTGATACCTTGGTTTGGCAAGAAAAGCTTTTCTTCCACCATTTTGCATAGAATCAAATTTCATCCTTTAAATAAGACAAACTTGAATCTCATAATAATCTTCATTCTTTTCATGTTTGAGCACTATAATCATGTTCTCCTCAGTAGGATACACGATATTCATGCTTTGATTTGGCAAAAAAAGCATTTATTTCCACCATATTGCTTTGAATCAAAGTTCATCTATCAAATTAGATAAATATGGATTCTTGTAGTAATTTCCATAATTTTCATGATTTGGCAGTATAGTCATGTTTTTCTAATTGGGATACAAGATATTAATGCTTTGGTTTGGCAAGAAAAGCTTTTCTTTTCACTATTTTCTTAAGAATCAAAGTTTGTTAGTTAAATAGGACAAACATGGATTCCCATAATAATCTCCATACTTTTAATGATTGGGCACTATAATTACATTCTTCTTATTAGGATACATGATATTAATGGTTTTGTTAGGCTAGAAAAGCTTTTTTTTCCACCATTTTGCTTGGAATCAATGCTCGTCCATCAAATGAAGCAAACTTGGACTCTTATAACAATCTTCTTTCGCATTTGTGATTGGGCACATAATTAGGTTCTTCTCAAAAGGATATTCGATGATGATGCTTTAGTTTGGCAAGAAAAGCTTTTTTTTCCACCTTTTGCTTAGAAACAAAGCTCATCAGTCAAATGAGATAAATGTGGATTCTAGTAATAATCTCCATACTTTTCATGATTAGGCACTGAAATCATATTCTTCTTATTAGGATACACAATATTGATGCCTTGGTTTGGCAAGAAAAGCTTTTCTTTCTGCCCTTATGCTCAGAATTAGAGCTTGTCCATCAAATGAGACAAACATGGATTCTCGTAATAATCATCGTACTTTTCATGATTAGGCAGTATAATCATGTTCTCCTTACTGGGATACATGATATTGATGCTTTGTTTTGCTAATAAAAGCTTTTCTTTTCTCTATTTTCCTTAGAATCAAAGTTTACCCGTTAAATAAGGCAAATGTGGATTCTCATAATAATCTCTATTCTTTTCATGATTGGGTACTATAATCACATTCTTCTTATTGGGATACATAATATGGTTTGGTAAGAAAAGCTTTTCTTTTCACCATTTTGCATAAAATCAAAGTTCATCCGTTAATTGAGACAAACATTAATCTCGTAAGAGTTTCTACTCTTTTCATGATTAGCCATTATAATCACATTCTTCTTATTGGGATACACTATACTGATACCTCATTTTGGCAAGAAAAGCTTTTCTTTCTGCCATTATGTTTAAAATCAGAGTTCATCCGTCAAATAAGACAAACCTGGATTCTCGTGATAATCTCCACTCTTTTCACATTTAGGCACTATAATTACATTCCCCTTATTGGAGTACACAATATTAATGCTTCGATTTTAAAGGAAAAGCTTTTTTTTCCACTATATTCCCTATAATCAATGTTTATCTATCAAATGGGACAAAAGTGGATTCTCAAAATAATCTCCATTATTTTCATGATTGGACTATAATCACCTTTTTTCTTATTAAGATACACAATATTGGTGCTTTGGTTCTGTAGGAAAAGCTTTTCCTTCCACCATTTCGCTTAAAATCAAAGTTGATTCGTCAAATAAGATAAACTTGGATTATTGTAATAATCTCCATTATTTTCACGATTGGGCACTATAATCACATTTTTCTCATTGGGATACATGATATTGATGCCTGGGTTTAGCAAGAAAACCTTTTCTTCTTGCTATTTTGCTTAGAATAAAAAATTTCACCCATCAAATGAGACAAACATGGATTTTCATAATAATCTCCAGACTTTACATGATTACACATCATATCACATTCTCCTTACTAGCATACACAATATTGATGCTTTGGTTTTGTAAGTAAAGCTTTTCCTTCTACCATTTTGCTTGGAAACAAAGTTTGTCCATCAAATGGACAAATTTGGATTTTGATAATAATCTCCATTCTTTTCACGATTGGGCACTACAATCAAATTCTTCTCATTGGTGTTCACGATATTGATGCCTTGGTTTGGTAAGAAAAGCATTTATTTTTACCATTTTGCTGAGAAACAAAGTTTGTCTGTCAAGTGAGACAAACTTAGATTCCCATAATAATGTCCTTTATTTTCATGATTAAGCACTATAATGATGTTCTCCTCAATGTTGTACAAGATTTTGGTGCTTTGGTTTGGCAAGAAAAACTTTTATTTCCACCATTTTCCTTATAATCAGTTCATCTGTCAAATGAGGCAAATATGGATTCTTATAATAATCTCCATTATTTTCATGATTGGGTACTATAATTGCATTCTTCTCATTGGGATACATGATATTGATGAATTCATTTGCAAGAAAAGCTTTTATTTCCATCATTTTGCTTAGAATCAAAGTTCATCCATCAAATAAGACAAACATAGATTCTCATAATATCTCCACTTTTTTCTTGATTAGGCATTAGAGTCATGTTCTCCTCATTAGGATACAAGAGACAGACGTTTGGTTTGGTAAGAAAAGCTTTCTTTCCTTCATCTTGCTTACAATCAGAGTTTATTTGTCAAATAAGATAAATGTGGATTCTTGTAATAATCTATATACTTTTCAAGATTGGTCATTATAACCATGTTCTCCTCACTAGGACACATGATATTGGTGCTTTGGTTTAGTATGAAAAGTTTTTCTTTTCACCACTTTGCTTGGAAATAAAGTTCATTCATCAAATAAGATGAGCATGGATTCTTGTAATAATCTCCATTTTTTAATGATTGGGCCCTATAATTACGTTCTTCTCATTGCAATGCACGATATTGATGCCTTGGTTTGGCAAGAAAAGCTTTGCTTCCCACTATTTTGCTTAGAATTAAAGTTTTTTTGTCAAATGAGACAAAGTTGGATTCCTGTAATAATCTTTATTCTTTTCCTAATTAAGCACTATAATCATGTTCTCCTCATTGGGATACATGATATTGATGCTTAGGTTTCACAAGAAAAAGCTTTTTTTCCACCATTTTGCTTAGAATCAAAGTTCATCCATCAAATGCAACAACTATAGATTCTCATAATAATCTCTATATTTTTCATGATTTGCACCATAGTCTCATTCTTTTTATTGGAATACATGACATTAATGCATTGGTTTTGTAAGAAAATCTTTACTTTCTATTATTTTCTGATGAATTAAAGTTTGTCCATCAAATGAGACAATATGGGTTCTAATAAAAATCTCCATACTTTTCATGATTTAGCACCATAGTCACGTTCTTCTCATTAGGATACACGATATTGATGCATTGGTTTAGCAAGAAAGCTTTTTTTTCCCATTATTTTCCTAAGAATTAAAGTTTGTCCATCTAATAAGAGAAATATGGGTTCTCATAATAATCTCTATCCTTTTTCATGATCAGGCACTATAACCACATTCTTCTCATTTGGATACATGATATTGATGCTTTGGTTTGACTAGAAAAGCTTTTCCTCTTACCATTTTTCTTTGAATCAATGCTCGTAAATCAATTGAGACAAACTTGGACTGTCATAATAATCTTTATTGTTTTCGTGATTAAGCACTATAATCATGTTCTTTTTATCGGGATACATGATATTGATGCTTTGGTTTGGCAAGAAAACCTTCTCTATCCTTTATTTTCCTTAGGATCAATTTCGTCCATCAAATGAGACAAACATGGATTCTTGTAATAATTTACAACTTTTTCATAATTAGGCACTACAATGACATTCTCCTTATTAGGATACACAATATTGATGCCTTGGTTTGGCAAGAAAAGCTTTTCTGTCCTCTATTTTCCTTGGAATCAGAGTTCACCTGTCAAATGAGAAAAGCATGGATTCTTATAATAATCTCTACACTTTTCATGAATAGTCACTATAATCATATCCTCCTTACTGGGATACATGGTATTTATGCTTTGGTTTGGTAAGAAAAGCTTTTCTTTCCATCATTTTGCTTAAAAAGAAAGTTCCTCCATCTAATAAAGCAAACATGGAATCTCATAATATCTCCATTGTTGGGATACACAAAACCAATGCTTCAGTTTCAAAGGAAAAGCTTTTCTTTCTACCATATTCCTTAGAATCAATGTTCCTTTATCAAATATGATGAATGTGGATTCTCGTAATAATCTCTATTCTTTTAATGATTGGACAAAGTAATCACATTTTTCTCATTAGGATAAATAATATTGATGCTTTGGCTTGAAAGAAAAAGCTATTCTTCCCTATATTTTGCTTAAAATGAAATTTCATCCGTTAAATGAGACAAATTAGGATTCTTGTAATAATCTTTATTCTTCTTGTGATTCGACACTATATTCATGTTCTCCTCATTGGGATACAAGATATGGATGCTTTTGTTTGATAAGAAAAGCTTTTCTTTCCACCATTTTCCTTTAAATCAATGCTCATCGATCAGATGGGACAAACATGGATTCTCGTAATTATCTTCACTCGTTTCATGATTGAGCACTATATTCACATTTTTCTTATTAGGATGCACAATATTAATGCTTTGGTTTGGCAAGAAAAGCTTCTCTTTCTTCTATTTTCCTTAGGATTAAAGTGCATCTATCAAATGAGACATATGGATTCTTATAATAATCTCCATTCTTTTCATAATTAGGCACTATAATCACATTTTTCTTATTAGGATACACGATATTGATGCTTTGATTTGGCAAGAAACGCTTTTTTTTTACCATTTTGCATAGAATCAAAGTTCATTCATCAAATGAGACAAGCGTGGATTCTCATAATAATCTCCACTCTTTTCAGTATTGGACACTACAATCATAGTCTCCTCATTGGGATACATGATAAAGCCTTGGTTTGGCAGGAAAAGCTTTTTTTTTTATCATTTTGCTTAGAATCAGAGCTCGTCCGTCAAATAAGGCAAATATGGATTCTCATAATAGTCTCCACTTTTCTCATGATTAGGCATTATAATTATGTTCCCCTAATTCAAATACATGATATTAAAGCTTCAGCTTTGGAGGAAAAGCTTTACGTTCACCATATTCCTTAGAATCATTATTCATCTGTCAAATGGACAAACATGGATTCTTGTAACAATCTCTATTATTTACATGATTGGACACTATAATCACATTTTTCTCCTTAGGATACACAATATTGATGTTTGGTTTGGCAGAAAAAGCTTTCTTTGTGCCATGTTACTTAAAATTAAAGTTCATCTGTCAAATAATTGTATAATCACATTCTCCTAAATGAGATACATGATATTGATGCCTTGGTTTGGCATGAAAAGCTTTTTTTCCCCTATTTTCCTTGGAATCAAAGTTCATCCATCTAATAGGACAAACATGGATTCTCATAATAATCTTTATTCTTTTCATGATTGAGCACTATATTCATAGTTTTCTTATTAGGATACATGATATTGATGCTTGGTTTGGCTAGAAAAGCTTTTCTTTCCTCTATTTTTTTTAGAATCAAAGTTTGTCCATCAAATGAGACAAATGTAAACTCTCATAATAATCTTCATTCTTTTCATGATTAGGCACTATAATCACATTCTTGTCATTCGGATACATGATATTGATGCCTTGGTTTGGCAAGAAAGGCTTTTCTTTCTTCCATTTTGCTTAAAATGAAAGTTCATCCCTCAAATAAGACAAATGCAGATTCTCATAATAATTTCGTTTCTTTTCTTGATTGGGCACTATAATCATATTTAGCTATTTGGGATACACGATACTGATGCCTTGGTTTGACAAGAAAAGCTTTTCTTTCCACTATTTTGCTTAGAATAAGGGTTCGTCTGTTAAATAAGAAAAACAAGGATTCTTGTAATAATCTCCATAATTTTCATGATTGGGATCTATAATCACGTTCTCTTCTTTGGGATACATGAATTTATGCTTTTGTTTGGCAAAAAAATCTTTTCCTTCCATTATTTTTCCTAGAAACAATGTTCATACATCAAATGAGACAAACATGGATTGTCATAATAATCTCCAATCTTTTCATGATTAGGCACTATAATGAAATTCTTCTTATTGGGATAAATGATATTCATGCCATGGTTTGGCAAGAAAACTTTTCTTTACACCGTTCTGCTTAGAATCAAAGTTTATCCATCAAATAGGACAAACTTGGATTTTTGTAATAATTTTCAATCTTTTTATGACTAAGCCCTATAACCACATTCTCTACACTAGGATGCACGATATTGATGCATTTATTTGACAAGAACACCATTTTTCCACCATTTTGCTTAGAACAAAATTTTTTCGTTGAATGAGGTAAATGTGGATTATCATAATAATCTTCATATTATTCATAATTTGGCACTATAGTTACATTCCTCTCACTAGGATGAATGATATTGATGCATTGGTTTGGCTAGAAAAGCTTTTTTGTCCATTATTTTCCTATGAATCAAAGTTCATCCATTAAATGGGACAAACTTGGATTCTTGTAATAATCTTCATTTTCTTTTCCTAATTAAGTGCTATAGTCACGTTTTCATCATTGGGATACATGATATTGATGCTTTGGTTTGGCAAGAAAAGTTATTCTTTCCACCATTTTGCTTAGAATCAAACTTCATTTATTAAATGAGATAAATATGGATTCTCGTAATAATCTCCATATTTTTCATGATTTGGCACTATAGTCACATTCCTTTCATTGGGATACTCGATATTGATGCATTGGTTTAGCAAGAAAAGCTTTTATTTCTACTATTTTCCTAAGAATCAAAGTTCTTCCATCAAATAAGATAAACATGGATTCTTGTAATAATCTGCACACTTTTCACTATTTGGCACAATAATCAGGTTTTTCTTATTGGAATACATGATATTAATGCTTTGGTTTAGCTAGGAAAGCTTTTTCTTCCATTATATTTCTTGAAATCAATGCTCGTTCTTCAATGGAGACAAACTTGGACTCTCATAATAATCTCCATTGGTTTTGTGATTGGGCATTATAATCATCTTCTCCTCATTAGGATACATGATATTGATGTTTGGTTTGGCAAGAAAAACTTTTCTTTCCTCTATTTTTCTTATAATCAAAGTTTATCTGTCAAATTAGCAAGCATGGATTCTTATAATAATCTACATCATTTTCATGATTTGGCACTATAAACACATTCTCCTTATTGGTCTACACTATATTAATGCTTTGGACTAACAAAAAAAGCTTTTTTTCCTCTATTTTCCTTAGATTTAGAGTTCATTCATCAAATGAGATAAACATGGATAATCTCCACACTTTTCATGATTAGGCATTATAATCACATTCTCTTTACTATGATACATGGCAACTTTTTAATTCTAAACCTTCCCCCTTTACTTACCTCTTTTTTCATCTATAAAAGACCCTATGTAGTAAACTCTTTCTTTTTCTTCTGATAGTTGTTGACTTTTTCCAGTTTTTCAAGTTAATCGAGAAAGCAAGTGAATCAAAAAAAGTCTTTCTGGTTGTCTCATAAAAAAGTACCACATGGTAGTATACTTGTTTGTTTGTAAAAGGTGAATGATTTGATTTGACAAGTAAAGCTTTTTTTCCTACCATTTTGAGTAGGAACAAAGCCTATCCATCATATGAGACAAACGTGGATTCTTATAATAATCTCCATTCTTTTCAAAATTAGGCACTATAATTAGATTATTCTTATTGGGATACATGATATTTATGCCATGGTTTGGCAATAAAAGCTTTTTTTTTGCCATTTTGCCTAGAATGAATATTCATCTGTTAAATGAGACAAACTTGGATTCTCATAATAATATTTATTCTTTTCATGATTGAGCACTATAATCATGTTTTCCTCATTGAGATACACAATATTGATGCTTTGCTTTGGCTAGAAAAGCTTTTTTTCCACCATTTTATTTACAAACAAGGTTTGTCTATCAAATAAGGCAAATGTGGATTCTTATAATGATCCCCATTCTTTTAATAATTAGGCACCATAATCACAGTTTTCTTATTGGGATATATGATACTGATGCCTTGGTTTAGCAAGTAAAGCTTTTCTTTTCACCATTTTCCTTAAAATCAAAGTTTGTTTGTTAAATGAGACAAACGTGGATTTTTTTTATAATCTTCATTTTTTTCGTGATTGAGCATTATAATCACATTCTCCTTATTTGGATACATGATATTGATGCTTTGGTTTGCAAAAAAAGCTTTTCTTTTCACAATTTTCCACAAAATTAAAGTTTACTTGTCAAATAAGACAAACGTGGATTCTTGTAATATTATCCACTCGTTTCATGATTGGGCATTATAATCATGTTCTCTTCATTGCGATACACAATATTGATGCCTTCGATTAGCAAGAAAAGCTTTTCTTTCTACCATTTTGCTTAGAATCAGAGTTTTAAATGTGACAAACATGGATTCTTGTAATAATCTCCATGCTCTTGATGATTGGGCACTATAATCACGTTCTCCTCACTGGGATACACGATATTGATGCCTTGGTTTTGCAAGAAAAATTTTTCTTTCTGCCATTTTGCTTAAAAATAGAGTTCATTCATCAAATGAGACAAATATGGATTCTCATAACAATCTCTATATTTTTCACAATTGGGCACGATAATCACATTCTTCTCATTAGGATACACGATATTAATGCCTTGGTTTTGCATGGAAAGCTTTTCTTTTTGCCATTTTGCTTAGATTGAATATTTGTCTATCAAATGAGATAAACTTAGATTCTCATAATAATCTTTATTCTTTTCACAATTGAGCACTATAATCATGTTCTTCTCACTAGGATACATGATATTAATGCTTTGGTTTGGCAAGAAAAGCTTTCCTTTCCACCCTTTTGCTTGGAATCAAAATTCATCCGTCAAATAAAATAAATATGGATTATAGTAATAATCTCCATACTTTTCATGTTTTTGCGCTATAGTCATGTTCTTCTCATTAGGATAGATGATATCGATGCCTTGGCTTGGCAGGAAAAGTGGTTCTTTCTACTATTTTCTTAAAAGTTAAAGTTCATCCATTAAATGAGACAAACATTGATTCCTAAGATAATCACCATACTTTTCATGATTGAGCACTATAATCACATTCTTCTCATTGGGATACACGATATTGACTACTTGGTTTAGTAGGAAAAGCTGTTATCCCCATAATTTTGGTTAGAATCAAAGTTCATCTATTAAACGAGACAAACTTGGATTCTCATAATAATCTCTGCTCTTTTTGTGATTAGGCAATATAATTACATTTCCCTCATTAGGATAAATGATTATAATGCTTTAATTTTGGAGGAAAAACTTTTTTTTCCACCATATTTCTTAGAATCAAATTTCTCTATCAAATGAGAAAAACATGGATTTATGTAATAGTCTCCACTTTTTTCGTGATTAGGCACTATAGTCACATTCTTCTCTTTGGGATGCACGATATTGATGTCTTGGTTTAGTAGGAAAAGCTTTTATCTCCACCATTTTGCTTAGAATCAAAGTTCATTTGTTAAATGAGACCAATATAGATTTTCATAATAATCTCTACTTTTTTTCATGATTAGGCACTATAATAAAATTCTTCTCATTGGGATACATGATATTGATGCCTTACTTTGGCACGAAAAGTTTTTCTTTCTAGCATTTTGCTTAGAATGAAAGTTCGTCTATCAAACGAGATAAACTTGGATTCTCATAATAATCTCCATTGTTTTTGTGATTGACCATTATAATCACTTTCTACTCATTGGGATACACGATATTGATGCTTTGGTTTAGCAAAGAAAACTTTGCTTTCCTCCATTTTACTTAGAATCAGAGTTTGCCTGTCAAATGAGACAAATGTTATTCTTATAATAATCTCCACATTTTTCATGATTGGGTGCTATAATCACGTTTTACTCACTTGGGTACACAATATCGATGATTTTGTTTTGGCAAGGCAAGTTTTCTTCCCATTATTTTGCTTAGAATCAGAGTTCATCTGTCAAATAAGACAAATGTGGATTCTCATAACAATCTTCACACTTTCATGATTAGGCACTACAATCACGTTCTCCTTACTAAGATACATGGTATTGATGCTTTGGTTTGGCAAGAAAAGATTTTCTTTCCACCATTTTGGTTAGAAACAAAGTTCATTCGTTAAATGAGCAAACATGGATTTTCATAATAATCTCATTCTTTTTGCGTTGGGTGATAGAATTACATTCCCTTCGTTAGGATTCATCATTCTAATGCTTCAATTTTAGAGGAAAAGCATTTCTTTCCACCATATTCCATAGAATTAAAATTCTCTGTAAAATGTGACAAACATGGATTCTCATAATTATCTCCATTCTTTTCATGGTTGGATACTATAATCACATTCCTCTCAATGGGATACATAATACTGATGCTTTGGTTTAGCAAGAAAAAATTATCTTTCCCACGTTGCTTGGAATTAAAGTTCAACTGTTAAATAAAAGAAACTTGGATTCTCATAATAATCTATATTCTTATTGTGATTGAGCACTCTAATCACGTTTTTCTCATTGGGATACATAATATTGAGGCTTTGGCTTAGTAAGAAAAGCTTTTCTTTCCTTTAATTTTTTAAAATCAAAGTTTGCCTATCAAATGAGCAAACACTAATTCTCATAACAATCTCCACATTTTTCATGATTTTGTACTGTAGTCACATTCTCCTTACTGGGATACACAGTATCAATGCTTTGTTTGGCAAGAAAGGCTTTCCTTTCCACTATTTTGCTTAGAATCAAAGTTCATTCGTCAAATGAGATAAGTCCAAATTTTCATAACAATCTTTGCACTTTCATGATTGGGTACTATAATCATATTCTCCTTCTTGGGATATATGGTATTGATGCTTTGGTTTTGGAATAAAAGATTTTTTTCCACCATTTTGGTTAGAAACAAAGTTCATTTGTCAAATGACCAAATATGGATTCTCGTAATAATCTTTACTCTTTTTGCAATTAGGCAATATAATTATGTTCCCCTTGTTGGGATACACGATTCTGATGCTTCAATTTTATTGGAAAAGCTTTTCTTTCCACCATATTTCATAGAATCAAATTTCTCTATAAAATGGTACAAACATGGATTCTTATAATTATCTCCTTTCTTTTCATGATTGCACACTACAATCACATTTTCTCAAAAGGATACACCATATTGATGCTTTGGTTTGGCAAAAAAAAATTTTTTCCACCATGTTGCTTAGAATCAAAGTTCAACCCTCAAATAAGAGAAAACTTGGATTCTCATAATAGTCTTTCTTCTTTTCTTGATTAAGCACTATTATCGCGTTTTCCTTATTGGGATATTATGATATTGAGTCTTTGATTTGGTAAGAAAAGCTCTCCTCTCGACCATTTTGCTTAGAAACAAAGTTTGTCCATTAAATGAGACAAATGTGGATTCTCGTAATTGTCTCCACTCCTTTCACAATTAGGCACTGTAATTACGTTCCACTCGTTATGATATGCAATATCGATGCTTCGATTTCAGAGCAAATGCTTTTGCTTCCACCATATTCCTTAGAATTAATTTTCCTCTATTAAATGGGACAAACATGGATTCTTATAATAATCTCTATTATTTTCATAATTGGACACTATAATCACATTCTTACCATTGGAATACACATTATTGTTGCTTCATTTAGCATGAAAAACTTTCATTTCCACCATCTTGCTTTGACCAAATGTTTATCCGTCAAATGAAACAAACTTGGATTTTCATAATAATCTTTTTCCTTTTCATGATTGAACACTGTAATCACATTCTCTTCAAAGGTATACACGATATTGATCCCTTAGTTTGGCAAGAAAAGTGTTTCTTTCCACCATTTTCCTCAGAATTAAAGTTTGTTGGTCACATGAGACAATCATGGATTCACGTATTAATCTTTATATTTTTTTTGTGATTGAGCAGTATAATCACATTCTTCTTATTAGGATACATGATTTCGATGCTTTGGTTTGATAAGAAAAGCTTTTTTTCCTCCATTTTCTCTAGAATCAAAATTCATCCGTCAAATGAGGCAAATGTTGATTCTCATAATAATCTTTATTTTTTTTATGATTGGGCACTATAATCACATTTTTCTTATTGGGATACACGATATATAAGCCTGGGTTTGGCCATTTTGCTTAGAATCAAAATTCATTCGTTAAATAAGACAAACACAAATTCTCATAACAATCTCCACTCTTTTCATGATGAGGCACTATAATCACATTCTCCTCATTGGGATACATGATACTGATGCCTTGGTTTGGCAAGAAAAGCTTTTCTTTTTGCCATTTTCCTTAAAATTAGAGTTCATATGTCAAATGTGATAAACTTGGATTCTCATAATAATCTCCATACTTTCAATGATTAGGCACTATAATCATGTTCTCCTCACTAGGATACATGATATTGATGCTTTCGCTTGGCAAGGAAAGCTTTTTCGTCCACCATTTTACCTAGAAACAAAGTTTGTCCATCAAATGAGGCAAACGTGGATTCTTGCAATAATCTCTGCTATTTTCCCGAGTGGGTACTATAATCATATTCTTCTCATTGGGATACATGAAAATGATGCATTGGTTTGGCAAGAAAAGCTTTTTTTCTGCCATTTTTTTTAGAATCAAATTTCATCTATTAAGTAGGAGTAACTCAGATTCCCATGACAATCTCTATTGCGTTCATCATTAAGCACTATAATAATGGTCTTTCATTGGGATCACGATATTGATACTTTGGTTTGGCAGGAAAAGCTTTTATTTTTGCCATTTTACTTAGAATCAAAGTTTGTCTTCAAACGAGACAAACTTGGATTCTCATTATAATCTCCATTATCATTATAATCTCCATTGTTTTTGTGATTGAACGTTATAATCACTTTCTCCTCATTGGGATACACGATATTAATGCTTTGATTTGGTAAGAAAAACTTTTCTTTCCTCTATTTTCCTTAACATCAGAGTTCACCCATTAATTCTTATCATAATCTCTACTTTTTCATGATTGAGTGCTATAATCACATTCTCCTCATTGGGATACTCAACATCGATGCTTTGTTTTGGTAAGAAAAGCTTTTTTTTTCCATTATTTTACTTAGAATCAGAGTTTGTCCATCAAATGAGACAAAGGTGGAAGATTCTCAAAATAGTTTTTGGACTTTCACGATTGAGTACTGTGATCATGTTCTTCTTGCTGGGATACACGGTATCAGTGCTATCGTTTGGTTTTCTTTCCACCATTTTGGCTATAAACAAATTTCATCCGTCAACTAGGCAAACATGGATTCTTGTAATAATCTCCACTCCTTTTGTGATTAGTCAATAATTTCGAAGGAAAAGCTTTTCTTTCCATCATATTCTGTAAAATCAAATTTCTCTATAAACTGGGATAACATGAATTCTTGTAATGATCTCTATTCTTTTCATGGTTGGACATTACAATCACATTCTCCTTAATGGGATACAAAATATTGATGCTTGGATTGGTAGGAAAAATTTTTCATTCCATTATCGCCATGTGCCCGATCTTTAAAACTTTAAATGACCCAAAGGGCATAGAGCGCTTGACTTAAAAATAAATGATGGTTGATTATGATCGAGCCTTTGAGCTATCCTTTGATTAGGATTTGGATTAGGTGTGATGATGTGAAAGGGATAGGGATCGTCGGATAAGTCGCTCATCCAACTAGAGTCGAATAGCCACCATGAAGTGGCGATAAACTTCAAGTCACCATCGATCATTTTAGGCTATAGGCAAGATCAGACGCCTATTGAAAATAATATTATGAGTTATGAAACTCAAAACACTTATTTCAAGGTCTACAAAGTCTAGAGATTTGTTGGTTCAAGTTGGTTATGCGTAGGGAAGGACTAGCATCCCCACGACGCCCAAAATCAGTACCTACAACTATATCTCACTTTGGTCTCAGTTAAATGGGTTCCATTTGGTCTTTATTTAGATATAATCCTCTTTAATGCATAAGTTTTAGAAAATGTAAATCTATGACTTTTTTATGAAGAAAAATTAGATCACCTATGCGCCTTAAAGGTGAGAAGAACATAGGGATTTTTTATAAAAATAATGTCCATATTAGATTTTAAAAATTAGATGTTTCATATTAGGCACTAGATAGATACCGACACAAAACATCACCTCATAAATTTTATGGGAAAATGAATTTTAAATATAAACGCATAATAACACTATAGAAGGAAATAAGTTAGTAAGGCAAAAAATAAGACATATAATGATATCATAAACAAGCAATTACAAACAAAAGAACATACAAAATGGAAGGGTGATCTAAATATATATCATAATTGCCTTCAATTATTAAGGAATAACCGGGATGACAATTATAGAAACCGATCTGGATTCGATGGTAACTTGAAGAACGAAGATAATTTTATCAAAATAGTTTAAGGCATTTGGAAAAGAGAAAATTTTAAGTTTTCGAGGTAAAAATGGGGTTGGAGTATCCCTTTGGAGAAATAGGGTTAGAGCATCCCCTCAAAGTAGTAGGGTTGGAGTATCCCCATAGTTAGGAGAACATTTAAGAACAAAGAGAATATTTAAACTTTGATTAAAAATGGGGTTGGAATATCCTCTTTGAGTAGTTGAGTTAGAATATCTCCACTAGTGAAAATTTTAATATGAAATCCAATTTTTTATATTTTAATCTTAACCCCAGTCAAATAGGGTTGATGTTGTAAGGGAGACTAAATGGGTGCATTTCAAGACATCCAAACGCCTCGATAAAAGGAGATTCAAAAATTAGGTTGAAAATAAGGAACAACATTATGTTATCTCTGCTTTTGGACTTTTTTCATGTGCATCCGAAGACTTTAGAGGGTAAATGACGTACTGCTGGAAAGGTAACTTGAGAAGGTTTAATATAAAAATATTCCAAAAATTCTAAAAAATCACTTTCTAGGCAGAATTAATTTTTGAATTTAGGTTCATCTCAGCACTGGCAGCATGTATAATTAAAAGGGCATGATGGATTTTGAAAAATCATTCCAAGCTTATCCAGCATTGTTAGATCATAAATAATACCTTTCCAAAAAAGAATTTTGTGAAGGTTTTCAAAAAAAATTTGGAAATTTCACAAAAATCATCTACTAGGCCGTAATGGCCTAAATAGAATGTTACATGCTGGTTCCAAGAGTTTCGGACAGCAACGGTTAGAAAAATCCTAACTCCCTTATCTGAGATGATTTGAGGACAAATAAGATAGCATTAGAAAGGTAATTCGATGCCCTTTAAAGGCAAAATATTGGAAAAATCAAAGAAAATATTTTATGGCTTGAAAATATTTTTCAAGTTTAAGTTATAGTGCTGCCAAAGAAAAAGCAGGGGGATTATTAGATATTTCAATTTTTTTTAAGATAGACTTAAGCCTAGGACTTTCGAACGTTCATGACAGAAAGTAACACAGGCTTCACAAGTTTACTCCATAATCCTAGAATAGTTTAGGATGATGGAACAACTCGTTGACCATGTCACCAAAATGAACCTGAGACTTAAGATCAAGGTTTAATAGTAAAACGGATTTCCATTTTTTTTGAAAAATAAACATAGTTCACCATGAAATCTAGAACTGAAATGTTGATTTACCCCTAAGATTGGGATACCAATTTAATGAAAGCATTAAGTCCATGCCATTCTTCATCTATTAGGGGTAGCATAAACTTAACTTAGGGATTTTTCTAAAAATTAGTTTATGAGAGACAAGCAAGCATTTTAATAGAGATATTATGAACAAAATACAATAAATACAAAGGTAAACATGGATTAAACATGCAAATAAGCAAAGATGACATTTTAACATGGAAATGGGTGACAGGATGCAAGAAAATGACAAATAGGGTGCATGGAGATGATATAAACATGTTTATACAAATAAGTGGATGTTGAAGCTATCAAGACAATATTTTTTTTTCATAAGCCTCCTTAAAACAGAAGAAAAATATTTGAGCATACTAAGACACATTAAGGTGACCATCTACAAATGAAATGGATATGCGAATATGGAAGGAACATGGCAAAAGATGCATGAAAAGAGGCTGTATGATGATGAAAATAAAACAAGGTGAGTTGTATATCTAACAGCATCAAGATGTAAAGAGGGTCATCAAGATCTTAAGACTACCACAACCAAGTCAACAATGATGCATGGGAGTATTAAGAGGGTCATGGCAACATGAAAGGTCCACTAAAATAAAATGGATGATAAAAATAGAAAATATATGGAACGAGGTAAAAAAATACCAGCAAAGGCTTAAAGTTTCCTCCTTTTTTAAGGTAGTGACTTTAAGCTCAGTTTTTTCCCTCTTTTTGTTATTTTTAAGCAAGAAAAGGGTGAAAGAAAGAAGCTTTCTAGTAATATGGTTACTAATAGGGTGCTTTGAGGATGAAAGTGCATGAAAGGTTGAGTTTCTAAAGGTGTTCTAATGGTGGTTTTAAGGAGCTAGGGGAATGGTGACTGGTTGAAGGTGAAAGGCAATGGAACAGTGTTTTGGTGAGTTTTTAAAGCTAAAGTGGCTGGCAGATTTACGGGGATGGATGAGGAGTTTTTCTAGGATTGCTGGAGAGCTTTTTTGATAGTTGAAAGAGTTTTTTTCTAAGATAGCTGGTAGCATTCTTTTAATGCTCAGCCTCTACTTTTAAAAGACAATGCAAAGGGCACTTTTGATTTTTTTTTTCTTCTGCACCAAGGGATATCTCTAGCTGCCATGCTTAGTTGACTTTCTTTCTATTGGTTTTGCCATGTTAAGCAAGGAGGCAAAAAGGCTATGAAAGCTTGTAATTGGAGATATACCTGCCACACCTTTTTACACCTATATATCTTATGAAAGTGACCTTTATCATCAATTGTTTTGGACTCCAAAATTTTGTTTGAATCCATTAATGAACCCATAATTAAGGTTCATAATTTTTTTATGGTAGTTGCTTGGTGAACAAAATGTTTAAATTGGATTTTCAAAGGCAAAAAAATGGCTCGAACTAGGCAAAAATGCCTTGGTGTATTGATACAAAACATGTTGTATCGATACACAAGGTACTTTTTACTCTTGAGTACGATACAATGAGTTGTGTATTGATACTACGAGCAAAAAATATTTTTAGTCTCGAGACTTAGAGGCCAGTATTCATACTCCATGGATTTGTATAGATATTCATGCTTGTGTATTAATACATTCTGTCAAAAATCATAACTTTAGCTACTGCCAAGGTCTGTGTCGATACAAACATGCTAGGTATCGATACCACACCTTAGGTATCAATACCAAACCCTCTTATATTGATACTACATGTGAAAATTTAAGTTTTTCGCACCATAAAGGCCTCATATCAATACTTTCACCCTAATATAATTTGTATGTACATAGGGTTTCCCGATTTACCTAAACTTGGTCATAAACAATGGGAAATTAATTTGTGTGTCATTTGAATAATCTTGGTGACACCATGAAAAATGGCCTTTGATGCCTTATTTTTATAGTTTCTTTAATACAGCCCATAGGCATTTTAAACCCTTTCAAAAACCTTTTTTGCCTAGCACTATATCACCTAATAGTGCCTGGTGACATAGCACCCGACAGTTGTTCCCAGGCTTTTATTTTTATATTTTTATTTTATCATTTTTCACCTAGCTCCTAGGATGCCAAAAATTGGTTTGGACAAAATAAAGTGTCTACATCCACCATGTTACTTAGAATCAAAGCTTAACTGTCAAGTAAAAGAAACATTGATTCTCATAATAATCTTCATTCTTTTCTTGATTGAGCACTATAACCACATTCTCCTCAATATGATACATGTATCGATGCCTTGGTCTGGTGAGAACAGCTTTTCTTTCCACCATTTTCCTTAAAAGTAAAGTTCATCCATCACATAAGATAAGCATGGATTCTCATAATAATTTTTATTCTTTTTGTGATTGAGTACTATAATCACATCCTTCTCTTTAGGATACACGATATTGATGCTTTGGTTTAGCAAAAAAAGCTTTTTTTTCCTCCATTTTCCTTAGAATAATGTGGATTCTCATAATAATATTCACTCTTCATGATTAGGCACTATAATCACATTCTCCTCATTGGGATACATGATACTGATCCCTTGGTTTGGCAAGAAAAGCTTTTTTTTTTGCTATTTTGCTTAGAATTAAAGTTCATCCCTCAAATGAGACAAACATGGATTCTCGTAATAATCTCTATACTTTTAATGATTGGGCATTATAGTCGCATTCTCTTCACTAGGATACACAATATTAATGCATTTGTTTGGCAAGAAAAGCTTTTTCTTTCTCCATTTTGCTTAGAAACAAAGTTTGTCCATCAAATGAGATAAATGAGGATTCTCGTAATTATCTCTATTCTTTTCCCGATTAGGTACTATAATTAAATTCTTTTCATCGGGATACATGAAAATGGTACTTTGATTTGGCAAGAAAAGCTTTTCTTTCTACCATTTTACTGAGAATCAAAGTTTGTCTAACTCAAATTCCTATAATAATCTTTTTTATTTTCATGATTGAGCATTATAATCACATTCTCCCTATTGGGATACACAATATTGATGATTTAGTTTGGCAAGTAAAGCTTTTCTTTTTTCCATTTTGCTTTAAATCAAAGTTCATCTATCAAACGAGACAAACTTGCATTCTCGTAATAGTCTCCATTATTTTCATGATTGAGCACTATAATCACTTTCTCCTTATTGGGATACACGATATTGATGCTTTAGTTTGGTAAGAAAAACTTTTTTTCCTTCATTTTCCTTAGAATTAGAGTTTGCTCATCAAATGAGACAAACGTTATTTCTCATAAGAATCTCCATATTTTTCATGTTTAGTGCTATAATCATGTTTTTCTCACTAGGATACACAGTATCGATGTTTTGGTTTGGTAGGAAAAGCTTTTCTTTACACTATTTTGGTTAGAACAAAAGTTTATCCGTCAAATAAGATAGACTAGGATTTTCATAATAATCTTTGTTCTTTTCATGATTGAGCACTATAATTGCATTCTTCTTGTAATAATCTTTTCCTGATTGATTGGCCACCATAATCACATTTTTCTCATTGGGATACACAATATTCAGGCGTTGGTTTGGTAAAAAAAGCTTTCCTTTCCATTATTTTCTTAGAAACAAAGTTTGCCCGTCAAATAAGACAAATATGGATTCTTGTAATAATCTTCACTCCTATCCTGATAGGGCACTATAATTACTTTCTACTCATTAGGATATACAACATCAATGCTTCAGTTTTAGAGGAAAAGCTTTTGCTTCCACCAGATTCCTTAGAATCAATATTTCTCTATTAAATGGGACAAATGTGAATTCTCATAATAATCTTCATTCTTTTCATAATTAGACACTATAATTACATTCTTGCCATTGGGATACATAATATTGGTGTTTCATTTGGTAGGAAAAGCTTTTCTTTCCACCATCTTGCTTAGAACAAAAGTTTATCCATTAAATGAGACAAACTTGGATTTTTGTAATAATCTTTGTTATTTTAATGGTTGATGGATTCCCGTAATAATCTCTATTCTTTTAATAATTGGACATTAGAATCACATTTTTCTCATTAGGATACACAATATTAGTTCTTTATTTGGTAGGAAAAGGTTTTCTTTCCAAAATCATGCTTAGAACAAAAGTTTAGCCATCACATGGGACAAACATGTATTCTTGTTATAATCTTCATTTTCTTCCTGATTGAGTCACTATAATCACATTCTTCTCATTAGGATACACTATATTAATGCTTTGGTTTGCCAAGAAAAGCTTTTCTTTCCTCCATTTTCTTTAGAATCAAAGTTAGTCTGTCAAATGAGACAAATGTGGATTCTCATAATAATCTCTATTCTTTTCACGATTAGGCACTATAATCAAATTCTTCTCATTAGGATACATGATGTTAATGCATTGGTTTGGGAAGAAAACCTTTTATTATTGCCATTTTGCTTTGAATCAAGGTTTATCTGTCAACTAAGACAAGCATGAATTCTCACAATAATCTCCACTTTTTTCATGATTGGGTACTATACTCAAATTCTTCTTATTACGATGCATAAAAATGATGCTTTGGTTTGGCAAGAAAATTTTTCTTTATGCTATTTTGCTGAGAATCAAAGTTCATTCGTCAAATGAGACCAACTTCAATTCTAATAATAATCTCCATTGCTTTAATGGTTGTGCACTATAATCATGTTCTCCTCATTGGGATACACGATATCGATGCTTTGTTTTGGCAACAAAAGCTTTTCTTTCCTCTATTTTCCTTAGAATCAAAGCTTATCTATCAAATGACATAAACATGGATTCTCATAATAATCTCTATTCTTTTCATGATTGGCACTATAATCACATTCTCCTTATTAGGATACAAGATATTGATGCTTTGGTTTGGCAAGAAAAGCTTTTTTTCCTTTAGTTTCCTTAGAATCAAAGTTTGTCTGTCAAATGAGACAAACATGGATTCTCATATTAATCTTTATTCTTTTCATGATTGGCCATTATAATCACATTCTTCTCATTGGGATGCACAATGTTGATGCCTTGGTTTGTAAGGAAAACTTTTCTTTTTCCCATTTTGCTTAAAATCAAAGTTCAGATATCAAATGGGGCAAACTTGGATTTTTATAATAATCTTCATTATTTTTGTGATTGAGCATTATAATCACGTTTTCCTCATTAGGATACACCATACTGATGTGTTGATTTGGTAAGAAAAGTTTTTCTTTCTACCATTTTGCTTAGAATCATAGTTTATCCGTGAAATAAGATGAAATTCTCGTAATAATCTTTAAACTTTTAATGATTCAGTGCTATAATCATGGCCTCATCACTGGGGTACAGGATATCAGTGCTTTGGTTTGGCAACAAAAGCTTCTCTTTCCACCTATTTCTTTAGAATCAAAGTTTATCTGTCAAATAAGACAAACATGGATTCTCGTAATAATCTCTATTCTTTTTCACAATTCGGCACTATAATCACATTCTTTTTATAGTGATACACGATATTGATGCCTTGGTTTGGCAAGAAAAGCTTTTCTTTCTACAATTTTGCTTAGAATCAAATTCATTCGTCAAATGAGAAAAACTTGGATTCTTGTAATAATCTTCATTCTTTTCCTGATTGAGAACTATAATCATGTTCTCCTCATTGGTATACATGTTATTGATATTTTGGTTTGGCAAAAAAAGCTTTTCTTTCCACCATTTTGCTTAGAATCAACGTTTATTTGTCAAATGCGACAAACATGGATTCTTATAATAATCTTCATTCTTTTCATGATTGAGCACTACAATCACATTTTCCTTATTGGGGACATGATATCGATGCCTTCATTTGGCAAGAAAAGCTTTTCTTTCTACCATTTTTCTTAGAATCAAAGTTTATCCGTAACGTACGACAAACATAAATTCTCATAATAATCTTCATTATTTTCGTGATTGAGCACTATAATCATGTTTTTCTCATAAGGACACATGATATTCATGCTTTGGTTTAGCAAGAAAAGCTTTTTTTATGCCATTTTTCTTTGAATCAATATTCATTTGTCAAGTGAGACAACATGGATTCTTGCAATAATCTCCATACTTTTCATGATTAGGCAGTATAATCACTTTCTTCTCCTTTGAATACATAATATTAATGCTTTGGTTTGGCAAGAAAAGCTTTTTCTTCCACCATTTTGCTTAGAAACAAAGTTCATCCCTTAAATGAGGTGAATGTGGATTCTTGTAATAATGTCCATTCTTATGATTGGACAATATAATCAAATTCTTCTCATTGGGATACACGATATTGATGCCATAGTTTAGCAGGAAAAACTTTTCTTTCTGCCATTTTGATGAGAATCAAAGTTCGTTCATTAAATAAGTCCAACTCAGATTCTTATAATAATCTATTGTTTTTATGATTGAGCACCATAATCACATTTTCATTATTGGGATGCACGATGTTGCTGAATTGGTTTGGCAAGAAAAGCTTTTCTTACCAATATTTCCCTTAGAATCAAAGTTTATCCATCAAATCAGACAAACATGGATTCTCATAATAATCTTCATACTTTTCTTAATTTGGCACTATAACCACATGCTTTTTTTTTGTATTCTTGATATTGATGCATTGGTTTGGGAAGAAAAGCTTTTCTTTCAGCTATTTTGCTTAGAATCAAAGTTCATCTATCAAATAAGACAAACATGGATTGTTGTAATAATCTCCATTCTTTACATGGTTGGGCACTATTATCATGTACTCCTCATTAGGATACACGATTTGATGATTTGGTTTGGCAAGAAAAACTTTATTTCCACCATTTTACTTACAAACAATGTTCGTCTATCAAATGAAACAAGCATGGATTCTCATAATAATCTTTATTCTTTTTATGATTAGGAACTATAATCGCATTCTTCTCATTGTGATATTTGATATTGATACCTTGGTTTGGCAAGAAAAGCTTTTTTTTTGCCATTTTGCTCAGAATCAAAATTTGGCTATCAAATGAGATAAACTTGGATTCTTATAATGATCTACATTCTTTTCCTAATTGAGCACTATAATCACATTCTCCTCATTTGGATACATGATATTGATTTTTTGTTTAGCAAAGAGAGCTTTTCTTTCCACCATTGTGCCTAAAATCAAAGTTCATTCCTCAAATGAGATAAATATGGATTCTCATAATAATCTCTATACTTTTTAAGATTTGGCACTATGGTCAAGTTCTCCTCATTGGGATAGTCGATATTCATGCGTTGGTTTGGCAAGAAAAGCATTTTTTCCACTATTTTCCTAACCATCAAAGTTATCCGTCAAACAAGACAAATATGAATTCTCGTAATAATCTCTACTTTTCATAATTGGGCATGATAATCACATTCTTCTCATTAGGATACATGATACTGAAGCTTTGGTTTGGCTAGAAAAGCTTTTCCTACCACCATTTTGCTGGGAATCAATGCCCATTCTTCAAAAGAAACAAACATGGGCTCCTTGAGTAATTTCCATTATTTTTTTGATTGGACCCTATGACCATGTTCTCCACATTGAATACAAGATATTGATGCTTTTGTTTGGCCAGAAAACCTTTTTTTTCCTTGATTTTTCTTAAAATCAAAGCTCATTTGTCAAACAAACATGGATTCTCATAATAATTTACATTATTTTCATGATTGGGCACTATAATCACATTATATTCAATGGGATACATGATATTGATGCTCTACTTTGGCAAGAAAAGCTTTTTTTTCCTTCATTTTTGTTAAAATCAAAGTTCATCTAACAAATGACACAAACATGGATTCTCATAATAATCTTTATTTTTTTATGGTTGGGCACTATAATTAAATTCTTCTTATTAGGATACATGATACAGATGCTTTCGTTTGGCAAGAAAAGTTTTTCTTTTTGCCATTTTCCTTAGAATCAAAGTTAATTCATCAAATGAGACAAACTTGGATTCTTATAATAATCTCCATTGTTTTCATGATTGAGCACTATAATCATGTTCTTTCCATTGGGATACGCGATATTGATGCTTTTATTTGGTAAGAAAAGTTTTTGTTTCCTTTATTTTCCTTTGATAGCTTAAGGTAAAGATTGAACCAAAAGAAGGGTGAATTCATTCTATGAAGAAATTGATCATAAATTTATATTTAACAAAAATTTGAAAATAAATTAAAAGTAAATTAAGGATAAGAAAAACAAATAATCGATATATAGAGGTTTGGTCCTTGAACTTGAAACCTACATCCTTTCTTCTTGGCACTTCCTTGCTAAGGTAATTCCTATAATTCACTAATAAATTTTTTACCTTTAAGGCTAAGATATAACCTTACAACTCTATCTTTTTGAGGTTTAGATAGAACCTTTCAATTCTTTTAAGAATTCTACCCTAAATTTTTAAGTGCTTTGACTTACTTTCACATAACCCTTTTTGTGAAGTGTTTGCAAACAATTTGAACCTTTAGTAGGTGGGTGTTTGCTATAATTTAAGTATAAAGTGGATGAGATACAATTTAAACTTGAAGGAGTATAAATTTGATACAAGAAGAATGAAGAATTTGAAGACTTTATGCTTTTGTTGTTTGACGTTTGATTGATCTTGTATCTCTAGCTTCTTTAACTATTAGGAACCTCTATTCATAGCTTGTAATTGATTTATAGATGTTGGGCATTAAGTGAGATGGTTGGAGAGCCATTATAGCCTTTATAAATGCTTGTTTCCATTCAGACCCTTGTTGTTATATTGATACAAAAATTAAAAAGTGATCATTACATCTCATTGTATTGATACATAACATGAATCTCAATAGTTGTCATCTTGTATCGATACATCACAGTTATATCGATATATTTAGGGGGTTTTAGTTAAACCTTAGCTACTGCCTAAAATGTATCAATACATATGGGATGAGTATCGATACTCACTACTTTATATTGATACATGCTACTTTGTATCGATACATTTAAGAGTTTGAAACAAGGTATTGATACATTTATGCATTGTGTCGATAAATCCCTTTAAAAACCTTTGTAAACTGATTTTTTTTTTGGCTTGAAATTGACTCAAACATATGTCAAAACTATTCTAAGTATAAATTTGCATTTTGGAACATACATTTTTGAGAAAATAGAAACTTAGTTTTTTTTTTTCAAAATATTTTTCAATTTAACACAAGAACTAAGTTAGAAATAGTTGAGTACAAATTAATTTAGCTTAAGTTATTGTTATATCAAAACGAAAATTAATTCAAAGCTAACTTTCTCCACTTTTTTGATATAATAAAACTTAAGATAAATTTTCTTATTAATGACTCCCTCTAAATTTTTTAGATTTGCAATGAAAAAGTCCCCTTTAATAAAGGCAATGGTTTTCAAAAGTTTTAATTTGAGAAAATAGGGTTGTTTAAAGCTACAACATTTTAAATCTACCATATTGCCTATGATTTTCACAAATCAAGTTATTGCATGTAAAAGTGTTCAATAAAAATATGTTATTTGAGTTCTAACATGATAATACAATCATCGTAAACAAGTGCTTAACATATCATCACATCAATAGATGCAAGACATATTTGGCAAATTTATAGCATTTCTCCCCCTTTTTGTTATACTAAAACATGAAAAGATTAATTCAAAGCAATAAAGAAAATGAATCATAGCGTGCATAAGCTAAGATGATTTATTAAGAGCAAATCATTAAATAAATTCAACAAAATAAGCAAAAGATGTCCAATGGAAGGCATATAATCCTAAAAACTTAAAAGTGATCCTAAAATGAGCCTAATATGACTAATTATCATTGGTTGAAAGATTCTTGACAAGTAGAGAATAAGGCGAAGAACATGAGGAAAGCCACTTGAAAGCTATAGAATTGCTCGACTAACACTCGTTGACTATGCTGAAGATTAGAAAGGCAAGAATCAATGGAATTGCAAAGGTGATCTCAAGAGTAAAAGCACTGCTCTCATATGTCAAGATGTCCCCTGATGGAATCATACATATGTTTGAGGTTTTTGTGTAAGATGATGAAGTGTTGGATATTAGGATGGGGGAGGTGCATCATGTTCCATATCATTATCATCATGGTCAACGAGAGTGAAAACATCTAGTAATGCAAGAGGTGGAGATGGTTGTTGACAAGCCTTGGGAACAAAGTCGGTGCCTTGAATTTCATACCCGATGATCCGCACAAATTTGCATCCTATATAGTAGTAAGAAGATACCATAATCCTAGGTCATAAGAAAGATCAAGACCTTAAATGTTGAAGTAGTAGCTTAATGCCATGCCATGTAAGAGGTTATGACAACCACGAACATAAAAACCAAGGTCCACAAAGATAAAATGGGCAAGGTTTGGAAAATACCTGATTTGAATGATATAGAGCCACCAATAGTCGGAATCACTAATCAAGATGTGTTTGCTACTGTATGGACAGAGCACATGGGAAATAATAAGATGAAGTAAGCGATCAACTAGAGGAAGAAAGATAGCTTTGTTATTTGGGGTACATAAGGTAGCAAGAGTTGGACCTTTATTAATTATGCCACCATTTAGGAAATCAAAGGCAATCGCAAGGGAAACAAGGTTGACTACAAGATTGTGTCCTAAAAAGTAAGATCAAATAATAAAAACATGATCATGATCATCAATGATAAGTGAGGTATTGCTAAAGAATGCATGAACAAGATTTTCCTGAACCAAAATATTAAGAGAAAGAAATTTAGTCCATACAAAGGTATCAAAAGTTTAAAGGTAAGGATAAGCAATAGACTAAAAGAAAGGGAAGTTGATAACTCGACAGTGTTGGATAGGCATATGAGCATAGATGGTAATGAATCACTCACAAGCCTATGCATCTCAAAAACATAAGTTAAAAAATGATTGATTTTGGGTCAAAGATGGTTGACAAGTGGAAAAAGTGGAAGCATGGTTGACAGGCCCTTGACGATAGGCCCTTGACGATAGGTATGTTTGGTTTTTGGAGGCATGGTAGTGTTTGAAGGTGGTTAGGGAATTTTGTCAAGTAGATGGTGACAAGGGAGAATTGGATGCTAGTTCGGACAAACTGAGGAGAGAATAGATATTG